>SKCR01007799.1:0-224411 GCA_019454045.1 Zanthoxylum bungeanum
AATCAGTATCTATATCTTCTTTTACTTTTAAAAAAAATCTTTGAAAGTAAAAGAAGATATCATTGCCATCAGTTTTTGTTTCAGATCGGGATTTGGGGCTTATTAAAGCCATTGAAACATGTTTTCCCATGGCTCGTCACATTCTTTGTATTTGGCACATAAATCAGTGCGTAATGAAGAAATGTAGTCCTATGCTTGGTATACAATGGAAACACTTTTATTCATCATGGCACTCCCTTATTAATTCATCAACACAATGGTCTTACCAACAGAAATGGGATGTGATGCGCGAGGAGTTTAGACAATTCAATGGTGCTCTAAATTACCTTTGAGAGACATGGTTACACCCTTACAGAGACCGATTTATTCAGCATGGATTGATACATGTATGCACCTGGGAAGCAATTCAAGTCAGAGGTACAAATTTTTTTTTTTACTATTTAAATTATTGATCATTATTGTAATTTTCACTAATGAAAAATACAATATTTTTTAAATTACAGGGCAGAGTCTGCACATTCGAGACTGAAATTATATTTGGGAAATACCATGTCATCCCTACAATTATCTTTTGAAAAAATACACAAGATGTTGAGAAATCAGTTTGGGGAAATTCAAAAGTCATTCGAGAAATCTCTGAACATTCCACGACATACACATTTGCGTGTGGAGATTTTTAATGAAATAAGGTGTCGGATTTCATTAGAGGCGATGGAGTTTATTTATGATCAGCTGAAATGTGTTGATGAAACATGTCACCAACTAGCCGGCATGTGCAACTGCTCGTTCAAAATAATATATGGATTGCCATGTATGCACGATATTGCATATTGTCTTCATCTTTCCATCCCAATTTCGATAGAAAGTGTTGACGCACATTGGAGAAGGTTATCAATGCACGTACACCAGTTCAATTATCATGCAGCACGACCTGACAGGATATCAAACGTTGTTGAATTATTATGAGATGGATCCATGTATGCGAGAGCATATGATAGACAAGTTTCTCGATATGGCAGATCCATCTCAAAGCACAGTTCGAGTCCCTTCGTACAACACTGAACATAGAGGTCGGCCTACAGGCAGAGATGAGCAAAGCAAACATCGCATACCTTCTTTTGGATATGCTTCCACTTCAGGATCTAGGGTCACTCAACCAACTGTACCGACTCTAGGAAAAGGAGGACGTGGAGGCGATCAACTCATGACCAGTCTAAACTTCCACCGATCTGTGATACTTATATTCAGAAATTACCTGTGGCATATCAACGTTATATTTCTCACACTATTGACGTTCAAGCTGATGGTCATTGTGGATTCAGAGCAATAGCTGCACTACTCGGGTATGGCGAAGAAGGTTGGGGTCAAGTACGATGCGACCTTATGAAGAGATTCAACAAAATAAGGATTTATATGATCGACTTTATCCATCAAACGGATGGGCTGACAATCTATTACACTTACTGCATTTTTTCCAGTCGCCGGCACCAGAGGTACATTGGATGGACTCAATGAGTTTAGGAATTGTCATCGCTTCGAGGTACAATATTGTACTGCATACATTTGCTGAGAATGTTTGGAGTTGTTTTACTCACTTGCCATTAAGGTCCCCTGCAGTTCCAGAGCAAGAGCGTCAAGAAATAGCTATTGCTCATGTTGGCAGACACTTTGTGCAAGTTTTTTTACACCCTCATTACCCTGTACCACCTATCCCAATGTGGTGGTGGGAACATTCATCGTATGAAGCTAAAGAATGAGCCACTCGTTATATGATTCGTAATCAATTATGGTACGAAGTATTGGGTATATCACCAAGTGCGCCAGGAGGAGACTTTGGAGGCAACATAGATTAGAATTTATGTTTTTATATTTTTAAGTGTAACTTTTTATATTGTTATTTGTACTATTTTCAAATAAATATTTTTCTAATATACATGAGAATATTTTTATAATAATTAAATTATAAAATATTTTTAAAAAAAAAATTTAAAAGAAAAAAAAAAGAGGGGCGAATTGCTGCAGCCAAATCCCTCTTTTTTTTTTTAAATTAATCAAAAATATATAAATATAAATATAAATATTACTATAGATATATATATATAAATATATATATATTATATATATATATATGTGTGTATATATGTATATATCAATAAATAAAAAAATTAGATATATGTGGTTTATTTGAAAATTGATAATAGAATTTTGGTGAAGGAAAGGAAGAGGGTAAATAGGGAATTATAGGGGAGATAAAAAAGTTAAATGTGTAAGAGGGAGGGGGAAGATAAGCCCTCTTTCACAATTTCACCCATTGCTTTTTTCTTTTTCAGCAATTTTGACTTTGCACCACGTGGAGTATACAATTTGAGCTTACTGTTTTTGTCAAATGATTAAATTGCTTGTGTTTTTTTTAATTGAGTTTATTTTCCAATTTTAAATTGTTGTTTATTATAATATATAAAATTTATATTCACAATTTATTTACAGTAGGATCATACTTCAACATATAACTTTTACTGTTGCATTACGTACATTTTAATAATTACATAATAAAGAATATAATTGATATTGTGTTACTATTTTTTAATTATTTTATATGTAATTTTTTCATTGATACTTATGAGTTACGACTTAATATCATTTTATATTATTGTTTGTGAATTGAACAGGTGGATAATTTAATTGTTGGCTATGAATTCTTCAGCTACTAATGTTAATGATAGTGATACCGTACCTTTGTCAAATGATGATGATTGGAATAATCCTCTTTGGAGGTATGTCAAACGAGTAGAGAAAAAAGGTGATGGTGGAGGAAATGTAATTTTTGTCATGAAAAGAAACAAGGTACTTACACAAGAGTAAGAGCTCACTTGTTGAAAATTCCTCAAAAAGGAATTGCATCTTGTAAAAAGGTAAAATCTAGTGATCTGGCAGAGATGAGAAGTTTGGAGGAAAAAGCTAAAAAAAGATTAGAAAATTTGGCACCAAGAAAAGTATCTTTATCTTACACTACTAGTGCTACTGAGTTTGATTTTAAAAAAAGAAAGATATATGGAGCAAAAAGTTCATCATATACCATCGACAAGGCTTTTAAGATAGAAGATCGTAATCAACTACATTCAGAGATAGCAAGAATGTTCTATACGGCAGGTATGCCTTTTAATATTGCTCGAAACCCTTCTTATGTTAGTTCATTCAAATTTGCAACGAACCACATGTTATCAGGTTATGTACCTCCAAGTTATAATGCTTTAATAAGTATTTTACTTACACAAGAGAAATCAAATGTGGAAAGATTGTTAGAACCAATTAAATTCAGTTGGAGGGAAAAGGGTGTAAGCATCGTAAGTGATGGATGGAGTGATTCACAAATGAGGCCACTGATTAATTTTATTGCTATTAGTGATAGTGGTCCAATGTTTCTTAAGGCTGTTTATTGCTCGGATAATGTAAAGGACAAGTATTTCATTGCTGAGTTGATGAAAGAAGTTATAAATGAAGTTGGACATGATAATGTTGTCCAAGTGATCACTGATAATGCTAGAAATTGTAAAGGTGCAGGAGAAATTATTGAAGGGTTGTTTCCACACATATATTGGACACCATATGTTGTTCATACTCTCAATTAGGGATGGCAGTGGGTAGGGTATGGTGCGGGTTTTCCATTACCAAACCCGCACCCGCATATGTAAATAAATTACCAAACCCGCACCATACCCGTTGCGGGTTTTAATTTTCATTACCAAACCCGCACCGCATATAAAAATAAATTACCAAACCCGCATTGGTACCCAACGGATTTTTTGCGGTTTTTTAAAATATTGAATTACTTTGTGTTCTTAATAATATAATTTTTTTAATTAAATAATTTATTTTTAATTGCTAGCGGTAGTTTTCACATTTGTTTTTCATTTGACATATACAACATGCAATGTATGTGTATACAGTACATAGATAACATAATGTATGAAAGACTCAGTACCATATGTTTATTTTTTCATATAAACATAATTAAAACGAGTTCTTCCCTTCATAATTATAATGATCTAAATTAGCCAACTCAATCGACAATAAGCTAAAAAGTAATCACCAACCTTCGGTCATATTTTTTATGCTAAGTGTAATGAAAGTGATACTTACAAGGCACGAGTGGTGTAAGTGTAATGAAGAAGCAGGAAAGCTACTGAAGCTGCAGCAAACACTAGCTTATTTTGCTCCTCTCCCGTTTCTGATTATGTGAACTTAATCCAAATTTTTGCATTATAATTTTATTAACAAGTGTGATTAGAAAAAATAATAATAATAGTCATGCAAAAAATCTTCAGTTGGGCAGGTTGCGGGCTGCGGCTGAGTGGGAGTGTGGAACTGTGGATTAGTGTTTTAGGTTTAGGTTTTGTTAGTTATTTTTATATGAAGATTTTTTTATATTGTCCTAAAATTAATTTATAAAATATAATATTGCGGGTATGTGGATACCCGCAGCGGATACCCGTATTTTTTTCTTAAATACCAAACCCGCACCGCACCCGCAGCGGGTTCTGCTTTAAATTACCAAACCCGCACCGCACCCACTAATATATTTACCAAATCCTACCCATTGCGGGCGGGTTTTTGCGGGTTTGCGGGTTTGTGGGTAAAATTGCCATCCCTACTCTCAATCTTGCATTGAAAAATATTTGTGCAGCAAAAAATATCGAAAGTAATTGGGACACCTATAAAGAATGTAGTTGGATCACTGATATTCATGGAGATGCCATGCAAATCAAGAATTTCATTATGAACCATTCTATGAGATTGGCAATTTTCAATAGATTTGTTCATTTGAAATTACTTTCAGTTGCAGAAACAAGATTTTGATCGGTGATTGTGATGCTTAAGAGGTTTAAGCATATTAAGCGTGGTCTCCAATCAATGGTGATTAATGAAGCATGGTCTTCTTACCGTGAGGATGATCTAAACAAAGCTAAGTTTGTAAAAGATAAGATTCTTGATGATTTTTGGTGGGGTCAGATTGATTATATTCTCTCTTTTACTGAACCAATATATGACATGATTAGAGTTTGTGACACAGATAAACCGTGTCTCCATTTGGTATATGAGATGTAAAATTCTATGATTGAAAATGTGAAAAATGTTATATATAAGCAAGAAGGGAAAAGATTAAATGAGTCATCTTCTTTTTTGACGTGGTTTACATAATTTTAATTGATCATTGGACAAAGAATAATACATCTCTTCATTGTTTGGCTCATTCATTAAATCCAAGGTAATATTTATTTCTATTATTTACATTCAATTATTTTTTACGAATGAAAAAAATATAACATAATAAATATATTTTTATAAATTGAAGGTATTATAGTGATAGATGGTCCAGTGAAGATTCATATAGGGTTCCTCCACATAAAGATGTAGAGATCTCTAGAGAGATGATTAAATGCTTCAAAAGATTTTTCCCATACTTAGAAGATCGCACAAAAGTCAATACTGAATTTGCTAATTTCTCACTTAAAATGAGAGACTTTACAGATTCAGACTCTCTTCATAATAGGTAGAATTTCAATTATTTGAATTGTGTTTGGAAATTAATAAACATATATATATATATATATATATATATATATATATATATATCAAGTATTGTGTAAATAGCTATAATATGGTAGCTAAGTGTTGGTAGGCTATTCATGGTGCAAGTGCTCCTTTGCTTCAAAAAATCGCTTTCAAATTACTTGGACAACCCTTTCTTCATCCTGTTGTGAAAGAAATTGGAGTACATATTCATTTGTCAACTCGATGAGAATGAGTAAATTAACTCCAAAACGTGCAGAAGATTTGGTTTTTGTTCATAATAATCTTCGACTTTTATCACGAAGAAACCCACAATATTATGTTGAACAAACTAAGATGTGGGATTTAGGTGGTGATGAATTTGACTCTTTTGAAGATGTTGGAATACTTGAAATTGTCAACCTTTCACTTGATGAACCTGAGATGGAGGCCATGTATTTCATGAATGATGTGGATGGTGATAAAGAAGAAGATGATGAGTTGCAAGTAAGTGGATCCAATTAATTATAATATGTTGATTAGTATTTAGTTTAAATTATTATATTATTTGTTTTCTCAAATTTATGATGAAGCTGGAGAGAACTTTTATTTAGAGACAATATTATTACATTAGGGATTAAATGTTAAATAATTACATTATTTAAATTCAAACTTAATTTTTCTTTCAGTTTCGTTAATTTTTCAATTGTTCTCATGTTCACATGCATATTTTTATTCTAAATTTTTAATTACTATATATAAGCATAAGGAAACATGTAGCGAGCTTTGGGCCAGTGACTCCCAAGCCAGATGGATTTAGGACACTAGGTGTTAAAACAACCTTACAGACTTAATAACTCGGATCTCAGATGTTTTTTTTACTCCACTACTTTTTTATAGATGATTCTTCCAATTAAACTAGAGCACTGAATATTACAATCTTTTCAATTACAACTCATGTCTGTATGTTACTGACCGGTGCGTAATCACACATGTATAACGCAAGCGCACATATCGTTCAAGTAGTATAAAAATATTGATCCCACGAGGACTTAATTCATATTTTTTTTATTAATTATTGATACTATTTATTTACAGGTATCTAATTATAGGGAGAAATGAATGATAACTTTCGGTTGGTTGAATGTGGATTTGCTAATTTAAATAAATAAAATAAAATAAAATAAAATAAAATAAATACTAAGGAAAATAAACAAAAGACTCAAAGATCTAGGGTTGTGATTCCACAAAATATTATTCTAAAGATGAATTGATTCTCTTATATATGTGTAATAAGTCAATTTGCTAACCTGGAACACGAAAATATGCAAAAGCCTCTGTCGATGGTCAGACGCAAATACCCAGTATAACCCAATTAACCATATTCCTATGTTAACCAAGTTACCTGAATTCATTAAGTTCAAGTTTCAATTATGGCTACCCACGCCCGACATGTATATTCTATCCTGTAAGGAAATCTATTAAAATGTTATCTATCCTCAAGGAAGATCGTGAGCTATGGAATCTAAGGCTGAAACCTAAAATCCCTTCGTCAAGTTCATTTTAAGTTTACCACATCAATCTTATTGGTGATCAGACAACAAGAAGTATTAAGCTTAAGACTCAATAAACAAACTAAAAAATTACCTAATATATAATTAAATCAGTTATTAAGTATGTGAATATTGTGTTTCATCACTTCCCTAGAATAAAAATAAAATACAAGGGGTTAGGGGATCCACCTTTACTACTTCTAATTTAGAAATCTCCCTTATTATAATATGGAATTTATCAGTGATATTACCAACCGACCATATAAGCGGTATCCTCATTAAGTCAGATTTTCAATTAAGTCCAACCAGCCATAAATGCGGAATCATTATTTGTCCATAAACCAGCCATATAGGCGGTAATCATCTGTCACCTAAAGACCGACCATATAGGCGGTGTCATATTATCTCAAATAAATAAAACCAGCCAATAAGGCAGTAAACCTTTTAGTTTGAATTATAATTTCCATATTATAATTAAGGGAGATTAATCTAAACTAAACTAATAAAAGCTTCACCCTTCCCCCAGCGGAAATCTAACAACGAAACATAAAAGAAAAGAAAAGAAAAGAAACTACTACTATTACTGAAAATAAAAATGCATAAATTAAATTACTAAAAATAAACACACAAGATGCAATCCTTAAATTTCTTACAAAAACCTAAGGAAAGCATGAGATTTACAAATGAAATGCCTTGGTATTTATAGGAAAATCTAAAGGCTTCCACCAATTTTTCCACCAATTGCTCCACCGATTGCTCCACCAAACATGGCACCAAAAATGCAAGCATGTTTGGTGGATGTTTGATAATTTTTATTTTATTATTTTATTAATTTTATTTTATATTTTGAAAATGACTATAGTAGTTACAAAAACTATACTGGATTGTTCATCAATTTAGGCCATGGAAACTTCAGAATTCGAAAGTATTTTAACTTTAGAAGTTGTAGATCTTCGAGTCTTCTCCAATCTGCAACTTGAATCAGCTCAATCGAATATCGGATGAAAAAGTTATGGTTAAAATATGAAACTTGCGCAAAATTGGAATTTAGGACTGCACTTCGTGACGGGTATAGTAAATTTCCATTTTTGACCTTTTTTCCTCCGAATTTCATCGTTTTAGCCCCGAGTTGATTCCCTTAAGTCCCAATATTATTTTTATCTGCAAAATACATAAAAAAACATCAAAACGTTCATAAAACTCGAGAAATTATACAAAATATTAGGTTAAATGAATTGGAAATAGTGATATAATTACCACTCATCACACCCCCAAACCTAACATTTTTCTAGTCCTCGAGCAAAATAATAAAATAAAATAACATAAACATCTTTAAAATAAAATTAAGCTAAGCCATTTTCGTAGGGATCACAGTTGCATTTAGCATATGGAACAAGCTTTTAAACCCCTAGATGTCCCTAGTGGACGAGTTGTAGTCTCGTGAAGGTTTACAGCAACGATACCCACAAACGTTTGATAAAAGTAAAAAGATAGTAAAACTAATGCTCACAAAAGTAAAAAGACAAGAGAATAAAGAAGTTAGTGACTAAACAGGTGAAACTTATACTCCAAGTTAGTAGTTGTTTTCTTTCTTTCTAAATTACTGAATAAGTAAATTCTCTGATTATTTTTACCATTCTCCATATAGACAGCCAACAAAATATTAATCAACTCATTTTGCCCACAATAGTCACAAGTGTAGTTGAAAAAGAGAGTAATATTTTTGTCCTAAAGTTTTATCAGAATTCACACCTTTTTGTAGCAATGAAATAATTTTTTTCTGATTTTTCTAAGTTTTTTTTTGTCTTTTGATTTTTGACTTTTTTTTATATACAATATCTTCCATCTATGTAGCGAGCATTGGGCCAGTGACTCCCAAACCAGTTGGCTTTAGGGCACTAGGTGTTAAGACACCCTTACAGACTTAATAACTCGGATCTCAGACGTTTTTTTTTTCTGCACACTTTTTTCTTTTTCTTTTTTTTTTTCTTTTTTTTACTCTATTGCCATTTATAGATGCTTCCTCTAATGAAACTAGAGCACTGAATATTACAAACTTTTCAATTACAGCTCATGTTCGTATGTTACCATGCATGTTGATAATACATGCCAACTGAGCATATGAAGATCCATTTTAGTCAGTTTTATGAAGAATTCACAAATTAAATAATTCAAAAGGAAATAAACAAAAATTAACTTTTTCCAAAATAGGTTGAGATACGTCTCAGGAATGGAAACTCCTTACACAACTATCTTTCACCAATTTCACCCGATTAATCAAATTAAATAAAAACACAAAATGTTTTTTTAATTTTTGTAAAATTTTTCAATTTTTTTTTTGAATTTTTCGAAAAATTTTGGACTAAAAATAACACAAAAAAGATATTATTAACACAATAAAAACAAGATACTATTAATTATTCCCCTCCCCCAGACCTAAATGAGACATTGTCCCCAATGTCTGAAATAGTAGAAGATGAGTTTAGAAGATAGTACCTGATTAGCTGAAATACTACATCTAGAAAGGGAATTAAAGATTAAGATCCAGATTTATCCGACGCTTCTTACCACGATCATCCTAGGACCATTTTATCTTGGAAATGATAGGGTCAATTTGTGGTTCAAAGGCTAAGATTTGGTCAATTAGATCCGAGGCAGTTATGGCAGTAAAGTTCTTTCATACGTTTTGTCACGAACCCATTTCTCCGGGCATCATCAAGAAACACACAAAGAAAATCATAAAATCCCTCAACGTTAAACAGCCCAATTGGTTTCTGGTGTATGTTCAAGTTCACCCAAGATAGCACTATAAAAATTTTCTCTAATGTGCCCAAGCCACCTGGCAAAGTAATAAAATCATCAGCACAGTTAATCATTTCCACCAGTCGCTCGGACATTCCCGGTACGATCAGTTCGTCTACGTTTGATGGTCCAATAAGATTCGCCTCCGCCAAGGGTTTTGGGATGATTCCTAGAACTGGACTGCCTCATTCTTGTGCAGCTTTTGAAACGTTCCCCATTAGTCCAAGATTGTCTCTTCCGTATACTAAGTGCATATTCCTTTCAGCTAAGACTCGACCCAATTCATGTGCTGCTTCTATATATTGTGGTTTAGTACCAACACTAGTACCGCAAAACACACAGATGTTTTCAACTCGTCTTCTTGAAGTGGCTTCCATTTTTTTATTTCTATTTTTTTATGTATTTTTTCTCTAAAATCTGGATGCCTTGAAAAGTGTAATGACGAGCTGAATTTATAGTACCTGAAAAGGGTGAGTAATAATAGCACCAGTATCTTCCAAAGGACGCTTGTTAGCTAAACAATAAAAGAAATCGTGAAAGGTCAAAAAGTCTGGATCATGTCGGCGAAAATAAAAGAAAATATCAAAAGAAAAGCAAATCAAAGTAATTATTAAGGCAATGGAATTGTGTATGCAATACGCCACTCGTTTGGTATATAAATCCATTAGGATGCGTCTCAAGAATCCATTCCTTACTCAGCCATCACTAATGACTTAAATCTCATCTTTGTGATTGCCAAACACCATTCCTCCTTAAATTCATCTTTAGAATAATATTGTGTGGAATCACAACCCTAGATCTTTGAGTCTTTTGTTTATTTTCCTTAGTATTTATTTTATTTTATTTTATTTATTTATTTAAATTAGCAAATCCACATTCAACCAACCGAAAGTTATCATTCATTTCTCCCTATAATTAGATACCTGTAAATAAATAGTATCAATAATTAATAACAAAAACATGAATTAAGTCATCGTGGGATCAATGTTTTTATACTACTTGAACGATACGTGCGCTGCGTTATACATGTGTGATTACGCACCGGTCAGTAACATACAGACATGAGTTGTAATTGAAAAGATTGTAATATTCAGTGCTCTAGTTTAATTGGAAGAAGCATCTATAAAAAAGCAGTGGAGTAAAAAAAAAACATCTGAGATCCGAGTTATTAAGTCTGTAAGGTTGTTTTAACACCTAGTGTCCTAAAGCCATCTGGCTTGGGAGTCACTGGCCCAAAGCTCGCTACATGTTTCCTTATGCTTATATATAGTAATTAAAAATTTAGAATAAAAATATGCATGTGAACATGAGAACAATTGAAAAATTAACGAAACTGAAAGAAAAATTAAGTTTGAATTTAAATAATGTAATTATTTAACATTTAATCCCTAATGTAATAATATTGTCTCTAAATAAAAGTTCTCTCCAGCTTCATCATAAATTTGAGAAAACAAATAATATAATAATTTAAACTAAATACTAATCAACATATTATAATTAATTGGATCCACTCACTTGCAACTCATCATCTTCTTCTTTATCACCATCCACATCATTCATGAAATACATGGCCTCCATCTCAGGTTCATCAAGTGAAAGGTTGACAATTTCAAGTATTCCAACATCTTCAAAAGAGTCAAATTCATCACCACCTAAATCCCACATCTTAGTTTGTTCAACATAATATTGTGGGTTTCTTCGTGATAAAAGTCGAAGATTATTATGAACAAAAACCAATTACATAACACTTCTGAAGAAACCTCATTTACATTGAGGGGAATAAGTGAGAAGAGAAATACAAAGAGTCAAGAGGTAATAGGCTGGACACGCAGGTCCAATTTAATAAATTCTAAATTTATTACAACAATTTCCAAAATTGCCCTCACCCATCTAATATCCATCTGATATGCATTATTCATACATCGCATCCATGTATTCACACAAAGCATGTTATCAATCAATCTAATCCAATTAATTAATCTGAAATTAATGACCATCCAATGTTCAAACAACGATTTGATTTTGCGCGAGTCCGAATCGTTTTAAGAATAAGTACTCAAAGTACGAATTCTTGAATTATATTAAACTACAATATTAAATCCAATTTAATTTGTATTTAATACTAATTCTTTATTTAATTCCAAATTAAATAATTACATTTTTTAATGTACCTTTACGACTTAGATTCTAAATCTAATCTTTACGGGTCTCAAAGCCCGATTAACATCCAATGTTAATTTAATTAAAGTCCAATGGGCTTTTAATTAATTTCTTAAGGCATGGACTTTTGGTCAATATGGGTCAAACCCAAATACCAAAGCCCATTTAAGGAATCACCCTTATTTGCCAAGAAACCAATTTAGGCCCATTAGACCCAATTAAAATTAAAGGTACATTAAATTATATTTGGACTTTATGGATATGGTTTTGGGCCTAATTGGATCTAACCAATTATCCTAAACCAAACTTGGCCCAACCAAGCCCATTAAGCGCAAATACAACTTTAAAAGCCCAATTCCAAATTTGGCCCAATTAATTAAATTACAAAATTCCAAATTTCACAATTAAATTAATTAAAGTGTATAGCCATAATTAATTAACCAAATTAACATTTCCAAAATACCAATTTACTCAATTAATTATGCTTATCATCATCAACTTATGTCCAACACAATTGAATCAAAAATCAATCATTTTTCATGCTACTAGTCACGGCAATTTGGGGTTTTAATGTCCAATTCCAAATTCAATCCAATTAAATCTCAAATTAACATTTCCCAAGTATTTCAAACTCATCCAATGATTCAAAAAACAAAATTACCATGACTTTTAGGGTAGTCCAACTTTCGGCCAAGCCTATGATTTGGGGAAAAATTGATCCAATCCAATTTTCATCAAATTGATCATGCATAACACTATGTTATCATCATTCAAGCATACATCAACAATCAATTTCATCAAAACATGCTCAAATCATTTTTACCCAAATTTTACCCTAATCAAATTTCATGCTTAAATCAAGGCTCTGATACCATTGTTGGGTTTATACTACAGTCCCAAGATCATTCAAGCAATGAAATATGTGAATACAATAAAGAAGTATGACATAATCATACTTACAATGAACGGATTTGCAATGCGAGGAACAATAAAAATTCTTTGCTCCTTCCTTGAAGCTTTCGGCCATGGCCTCCATGGTTGTCCTCATTGTGTTCTTCAAGCTCCAAGCTTTGTTTGAGATTCCATACTCAAGGGTTTGTTTCCCTATCACATTTGGATGACTCCTAATGTGTGCTAGCACCTTGGAATTTTTTGCCACAAAATTCCCTATTTACTTCATCTTGTTCTCGGCTTTGGAGAAGAAAGAAAGAAGAAATTGGCCCAAGGTCGTGAGAGTGGTAGAGGAGAAGATAGAAGTTTTGTGTTGTGTATTTGGTTATTTTAATTTCCAAAATTCAAATACCAAAAACAATTACCATTTTTCCAAAAAGGTACAAGACTTTTAAAGTCTTCCAACCACCACCATCAATCACTCAAAAGTGACTAGACATCACATCACTCAAAGTGACAAGACATCCATCACTTGAATGACTAATGATGTGACGCTTGATGTGACTTGTGGGCCGCACTTGAATTCGAAATGTGAGTGGGCCCGCAAACACACCCAGGCTCGGGTTCGCTAATTTCGAATTAACAAATTTTTCGTTGCGACGTAATTAAATCAAATTTAATTAAATAATTTTGCCTAGCAAAATTTCTATTCACGTCGCTAACGAATTAATTCTAAATTAACTCGTTTGCCCGAATTAAAATCTATTTTTAATTCCGCGTCGAAATCCAATTTCGTATAATATATCGAATATATTATTTTTATCGATTAATTCCAAATTAATCATTCTCTCTTTTTAAATAATATTTTATCCCAGATAATCCTAAATTAATTTTCTCTCTCTAATAATTAATCCCATATTAATAATGTGTGAGTCATACGTCATCGGTGAATCTTCGGGAAGCGACCCATGAGATCCCCAGATATGTTGGCAGTAAATCCGGTCGTCGGACTATCCAAACACGTACGTACCTAGTACTACGTTTTTACCGATTTACAAGACATGGTTGGCTTCTAGCAAAGCACCGTGCCTACCCAATTCTCCAGAAATATTTTAAAGTAATATATAATCTTTACCAGGCGTAGTATACGTAGTATTGCGTATTACGATCCAGTATCGGATGTCACGTGCAAGGCCTGAGGCTGGAATTGTGTCTGCCCCGTACGAAGCACATATCAGATCTCTGGTAACTAGTCTCTATAATCGGATAAGCATGACCTAGTCATATTATCCTGATAGCTGCAGCATAAAAGAGCACCAGTTCCGTATCCTACGTGATCATCATCTCCACTATGACTGGAGTGATACTTCAATCTCGACATCACACCCAATACACTACGATTCTCAATATACCCAGAAGAGGCGTACACAGAACATGTTAAAGCCTTGGATGACTAAAACCAAAGTATATTGATTGTCGCAAGTATTAGAGGTGCAAGTCTCAGGTTAAGACCAAATACACCTACCCTGATTCGGACTTCCATAGACACATAGTCATACTACTAATGGAATTTCGAGGGGTCTATCCAGAGCGAAGCTGTTTCCGTACCATCGGTAAACACAACCTCCTATTACACTTGCATTAGTATCCAATACCCAAATATATGAGAACTATGTCGTTATGCTCCTACAACGCGCACACGTGTAATACTAGTCTATTCCGCATTATCGATGTCCAATCTCGATAATACTACGACTAGGGATATTTAATGATTAAACCTTTGTGGATCGATACTGTCTAATATCATCTCAATCCGGAACTAATCATAAGGACCTTTTATTATTTATATATCTTGGTAATCTAATTACAAATGATAAAAGAGCAATTTCCTTTGTCACATAGTTAATTTGTACAACAACACTATGATCTGTACAAATAGTGATGCTATGGGTCATAATTGTCCAACATCGTTCTCCTAAAGACAAATTGACGTGAACAAAGGACGAATTTGATGCTAGCAATCGGACTAACAAGGCTGTTAATGCCACACATGGTGCTGTCTGTTCTTCTGAGTTTAGGAGAATCTCTATGTGTGAGATAGCCAATGATGCTTGGGACATCCTGCAGACTGTGCATGAGGGCACACTGTTTGTTTAAAATAATAGACTCTAGGATTTAGCCACTAGGTTTGAAGTTGCCCATGTGAAAGATGATGTGACATTTGATGAATTTTATGCTGAGATTAACGATATTGTTAACCCAAGTTTTAACCTATGTGAGACTATACCTACCAGTAGGATAGTTAGGAAAATCCTTAGATCTCTACCTGAAAAATTCCTACCCAAGATCACCGCCATCGAGGAAAGCAATGACCTCGATCAGCTTAATTTAGAAGACCTCGTAGGAAAACTGCAGGTTTATAAGCAGAAACTTCCTGGGCATCTAAAGCCCAAAAATATAGCGATGAAGATCGCGAATGAAGTTGTTCATGGTTCATCTAGTGATGATGATAACCTCACGAATCATGATTTGGTCTTGTTTGCAAAGAAGTTTAGGAAATTTCTTAAGCTAAAGAAGAGTGGCCATATCAGTAATAGGGATATGAAGGATGAACCTAGAGAGAGTAGGCATAGCAGGAGAGAGTATAGAGTTGACATAGATATTAGATCCCGTGGTGTCCAGTGCCATGAATGCGAAGGATATGGGCACGTTAAATCTAAGTGTCCCACATACCTTAGGGCTAAAGGCAAGAAAGCCATGACAACATCCCTTAGTGATTCTGAAGGTGATGATTCTCCTAAAGGCAATTATATCGCCTTTACTGCTAGTGTAACCAGTGAGAGAGAGATTGTTGTTAATGATGCTGATTCAGAAGTCTCTCTCGATGAGTCTATTGATGAGGAAAGTCTTCAGGTAGCTTATATAGAACTGTTTAATGAGAGTTTAGCTATTAAGAAGGCTAATATAAAGGTCAATAAGAGACTGGAACTAGTTGAGCTAGAAAATAATGAAGCTCAAGCCAAATTTGAGCAACGTCTCTTGATGATAGATGACTTGGAGGAGAGGAATAAAGGCCTAATAGATAGAGTCCAAATATTAGAAACTGAACTTGAAGATATTAGAACCCTGTTGTCTGTATTTTCTAGTGGTAATAAAAGTGGACCGTATGCTAGGTATTAGTTTTGCGCCTAATTGTGATAATGCGTCAACATCTAGAGCAGTGCCTAAATCTCCTAAACATGACCTAGGTAAGAAGCATATTGAGTGTAGTCATGAGATTCCTCCATTTGTTCCTCGTCTTGTTCCCCAACCTCGTACTAGAGGTGTTGTGGGTAAACCTTGCTCTCATCCGAGGTTTATGCATATATGCCATCATTGTGGCAAGGCTGGACACATTAGAATAAAGTGCTTCATGTTGCACAAGCAAAAGAAAAGGCCTAAGAATGTGTCTCATAGATTTGATTCTTCAAATCTAATGTCTCAAGTTTCTGCACTAACCAAACAAGCTCAATTCCTGAGTGAGAAACTTACTTTGTTGTCTGGGAATACTCACGTGGAAGAGGTTCCTAAGAAAATTTGGGTGAGGAAGCAAGATGTCCTCCCATATACTTCTGAATGCCTTGATCCTGACAGGCATAATGTGAGTGTACTTCAGTGTAACTATTCTTAGAAGTTGCATTCGTTTTCCCATTACATGTGTGTGCGTGTGTTTTATATTTTTGCACGTTTATTTTTTTGTTCACTGCATATGGGTGTATGTGTTTTATTTTTGTTATATATTCCTTGGTATATAGGATGGAAACTCGAACATTAATTTCATAGCCAATTTCGTATGGATGGTAGTATGATCTATACTCGGGATACAACTCCATGTACCATTGGATATTGTCAAGCCATGTTGTGTCTTTACTTTTTGTGTTTTAAAACTGAAAAAATTCAAAAAAAATTAGAAATTGAAAAAGACAAAAAATATTTTTTTATGGCTAGTTAGAGCATGAATAGCATGTGCATGTGATCCTGGTATGTAGGATATATGATTATGCATGTATGATATGCCGTTATTTTTCCTGATGCTCTATATACATATGTATGTGTGATAAAAACCCTCTATATATCTTGTGTATACACCTCACATACACGATTTTATTATGTCAAGGCTTGGTCACATGTATGAGTTTTTGGAATGGCAATCTAATCTCTTCCATGCTTTGTTTGCTCAATAGTGTGACCTTTGACTAGTTGACCTTGTGCTATTCCCTTTTGAAAAAGAAAAAAAGAAATATATTTGACTAGTTGCCAGGGACTTATTTATCTTTCACTATTAGTTTGAGGTTAGATACCTTTACTTGTATCTAATTTCTTTTTACTTATTGTTTTTGTTTTCTTATGTTTCAGGTTCTCAGACACTACATGAGATGAAACAGAAGCTTTGAACTCCGACTACTTGACCCAGAAATTGAAAGAACCATCAGACAGTTGAGAAAAGAAAGACGATAAGGGTAAGAAGAAATTGTTAACATGTAACCTGAACCTTTGGAAGTTGCACCACCAATTCTCATTCGAGATAGAACTATTTCGGTGGTTGACGGCTTCATTTCCTGTATTGTACTTTCTCCTTTACCAGAAAATGCGTGTGACATCAAAACATGCATTCAGATGATTCAACAGTCAGTTCAGTTTGGGGGGGAATGCAAATGAAGATCCTAATGCCTACATCAGTAACTTCCTGGAAGTTTGTGGCACTTTCAATTACAACCGAGGAGCTGAAGAAGCAATGAGACTGCAGGTTTTTCCATATTCCTTGAAAGACAGAGCAAAGGCTTGGCTACATTCACTACCAGCAGGTTCCATCACAACTTGGAACACTTTAGCCACCAAATTCCTTGCAAAATATTTTCCACTAGCTAGAACAACAAAGTTGAGGAATGACATCACATCCTTTGTGCAACATGACTCAGAATCTCTCTACGAAGCTTCATAAAGGTAGAAGGATTTTCTCAGAAAATGCCCTCACCATGAGATTGCAAAATGGCTATAAGTCTAAACCTTCTATAATGGACTTTCTGGATTGATGAGAACCACAATTGATGCTGCTGTTGGATGAGATTTGATGGCGAAAGGAGAAGATCAAGCATGGGACTTAATCGAAGAAAAGGCTAACAACAATTCGTTGTGGCCAACAGATAGAAGCATGATTCAAAGAATTGCAGGAATTTATGAAGTTGGAGCCAACAAATATGCAAATGTCTGGAAATACTTAGCACGCAAGTTGTAAACATCGCCGGATCCACAAGTTCACCATATGGAGGAGCACCAGAACCAGTTCAACAAGAAGAGACGGTGAACTATCTCAACAATTTCAACTGCAGTGGAACAATCCATATTCCAACACTTACAACCCAGGGTGGAGGAATCATCCCAATTTTTCATTGAGCAATAATTCAGGGTAAAAGAATAATCCACCACCTAGATTCCAACAGCAGAATAAAGGCCAAAAGTATGAAAAAGAACCAGAAATGAAAGAATGGTTTGCAGAGATGTTCAAAAAGCAAGAAGCAAAATACGATGCTATTTTTCAAGCCCAAACAACATTCAATCAAAGCCGATCTACATCCATTAAAACACTGAAGAATCAAATTGGACAACTGGCCAATGCTCAGTTACCTACCTTCAGGGAATCTTCCTAGTAACATAGAACCAAATCCAAGGAACCGATGGAAGGAACAATGTCAAGCCATTACTTTGAAAAGTGGTACTGAAATCAACAAAGTTGTTGGAATCAAAGCATCCATTGAAGAAGTTCCAAAAGAAGCAGAGTAACAGATGGAGGAAAAAGAAGCAAAGGAAAAAGATCAAATCACTCCACCTCCACATTTTCCATAACGTCTTCAGAAAAACAAACTAGACAAGTAGTTTGCTCATTTCTTGGAGTTTTTCAAAAAGCTGCATATCAACATTCCATTTGCAGAAGCCTTGGAAGAAATGCCCAGCTATGTCAAATTCATGAAAGATATTCTTTCACGAAAACGAAGATTGGGAGACTATGAGACAGTAGCATTAACAGAAGACTGCAGTGCCATCGTTCAGAGGAAACTTCCTCTGAAGTTGAAAAATCCTGGCAGTTTTACTGTACCATGCACCATTAGAGAACATTATATCGGTAAGGATTTATGTGATTTGGGTGCAGCTGTTAACTTAATGCCCTTTTCTATTTACAGGAAACTGTAAATTGGAGAAGCAATGCCTACCTCAGTCTCTCTGCAACTTGCTGATCGAACGATCGCATTTTCGAGAGGAGTCGTTGAAGATGTGCTGGTCAAAGTCGATAAACTCATTCTCCCAGCAAATTTCATTATCCTTAACATAGAAGAAGACAAAGATGTACCTATCACCCTTGGGAGACCATCTTTGGCTACAGGATGAACTGTGATTGATGTACAAAAAGGAGAACTAATCATGAAATTTCAGGACCAATAAGTTACCTTCAATGTTTTCAAAGCCATGAAATTCCCTAACGATGGAAAGTAAGAAGAATGTTTCGGAATTGATGTTGTTGATAGTATCATTTAAGATACTGAGCCAAATCCCACAGATACACATGAAGCTTGCATCAATAATATGACTGACAACAAGCTAGATGCTGAAATCTTGGAATGTATCAACTACCTTGACAAACCATTTCGTTTCAAATCGACACCACCAGTTGAAAGTCTGGAACTCCCGAAGAAAGATCGAATCAAGCCTTCGATTGAAGAACCACCACAGCTGGAGCTGAAGTTACTGCCGAGCCATCTTAGGTATGCATTTCTTGGAAACTCTTCTGAATTACCTGTGATTATCTCTTCTTCACTAACATTTGAGCAGGAAGAAAAGTTACTGAGAGTGTTACGAGAACACAAGAAAGCCATTGACTGGACTATAGCAGACATTCGAGGCATTAGTCCATCATTTTTCATGCACAAGATTCTGATGAATGACGAGTACAAACCCACAATGGAGCATCAACGGAGACTCAATCCAATCATGAAGGAGGTCGTGAAGAAAGAAATCATCAAATGGTTGGATGCTGGTGTCATTTACCCTATCTCAGATAGCACCTAGGTGAGTCATATGCAGTGTGTACCAAAGAAATGAGGAATTACTGTAGTCACAAATGAAAAGAACGAGCTGATTCCATCAAGAACAGTGACTGGATGAAGAGTATGCATGAATACAAAAAATTGAACAAAGCAATGAGGAAATACCATTTTCCACTGCCATTCATTGATCAGATGCTAGACAGACTGGTGGGACATGAGTACTATTACTTTCTGGATGGATATTCGGGGTATAATCAGATTTCCACCGCCCTAGAAGATCAAGAGAAAACCACTTTACATGTCCGTATGGTACTTTTACTTTCCGCAGGATTCCATTTGGATTATGTAATGCTCTTGCCACATTTCAGCGTTGCATGATGGCTATCTTCTCAGACATGCTGGAGCAGAGTACAGAGGTTTATATGGGTGACTTCTCTGTTTTTGGAGACTTTTTTGACCACTGCTTGCAAAATCTGGAACAAGTGTTACAAAGGTGCGAAGATACCAACCTGGTATTCAACTAGGAGAAATGCCACTTCATGGTGCAGGAAGGCATTGTTCTTAGACATCGGATCTCACAAAAGGGAATCGAGGTAGACAAAGCAAAGATCGAGACAATTGAAAAATTATCTCCACTAACATCTGTAAAAGGGATTCAGAGCTTCCTTGGACATGCTAGCTTTTATAGGAGATTTATCAAAGACTTTTCCAAGATTGGTAAACCTCTGTGCAATCTTATGGAAGTGGACCACATACATCAGAATGTACGAGTTCCAGTAAGTTAATGGCACGGTGTCCAACCCCAGAAAATGAGGCTTTGGTCATCTTACCCTGAATACAGGATTCACAAGTTGGATAGGATTCAATGGTAAGATCTGGTATCAAACCATTCCTAACCAATTGGGTAAGGCGTTTAACGCCAATGTGACCAAGTCTCATATGCCAAAGTTCAGTATTATTAATTACAGGTAAACTACGTTTATTAACTCCAGTATTTAATATATCTTTTGAAGTTTGCAATGTATAATGACCATGCTGGCTTGGACAACAAAGGATCTGAATATTATTACTATCATATAAATATAAAGAACTATTCTTAATATTAATACAAAAGCCTTATGTATCCAATACAAAAAGTGATATAATATTAGCTACACATCCAGGTACAAAATGGCATTCATTTAACAAAAGTTTCCCATTCGGCAATGAGATCTCGCATACTCCCACTGCAACTGCATCCAAAGAGTCTCCACTCCCGAACCGCAACTGCATCTCCCCGGGCTTCAGCCTCCTACTTTCCTTCAGCACCTGCAACGAATTGCAAATGTGAATGGGACAAGCAGAATCTAAAATCCAGTTGGATGTAACGGCTTCACAAGCCAAAGATAAATCAATAACTGGAAAAATAAAAGTACCTGATGTAGATGCTCTGTCTCTCCTCAGCTGGGCGATGTAATCAGGACAGTTCTTTTTCCAATGCCCGACTTTGCCGCAGTGGTGGCATTTGTCTTTAGAAGCCCTCTTGGGCTTAGCAATCTTCGCCTATTGTTGAGGACCGAAAGCCTTTTTCTTATTCCCTTTCTTATTCTTTCCCTTGGACCATATTTGGGAAGAAGCAGTGAGAGAAGTAGATCTAGGTGGGTGAGTCGGTACTCCCTTCTTAAGATCCTCTTCTGCCGTGAGCAACATCCTATGTAGATCCTGGTAGGTACAAACAGTCTCGTTCATGTTGAAGTACATCACGAACTGGCGAAATGAAGCTGGAAGTGAACCAAGAATGACACTCCTACCGAGAACATCATTCAAGATGAGATTATGTTGCCTCAATTGATCGATCAAATCTATCATCTGAAGAACATGTGGGCTAACATTTTGCCCCTCATCCAGACGCGCATGGAACAGTTCCATGGCGACTTTGTGAACAATCACTTGTTCTTGGTTCTCAAATGAATGTCTCAATCACGTCATCATACTATAGGAATCTAGCATACCATAGTACTGTTGCTTGAGTTTCGGAGACAGTGAACTAAGGATGTATGATTTAACCCTTAAATCATCATCCTTCCAAGTTTCAAAAACTTGGCGTTCCTCCTCCGAAGCATCCGCACCCACAGCAAGGGGCATCAGACCCTCAAGAACATATCCCAGCTTCTTGGAATCGAGGACAATCCTCAAATCCAATTCCCAGTCAGCGAAGTTCTCAGCGCCTTTCAGTTTGTTCGCATCAAGCGTACGCGCAAACTGATTTGTGGATTGTGCCGCCATCGCCAATCTATCATATAGATCACGAAAAACGGTTAGCAGAAATTAAGCAGTTTCATATAATATCAAAAAGCATAAACTAGATCATGGATTTTTAATCTAAAAATGCCCCTCCCACTAAATCATGCAATACTGTAGTCCCCAAACAGAATACAAAGATTTAATATTTAAATTAAATACAAATAGTGAAAGGTGGATCCCGTGAATATATTTCGGCTCACAGCAGAGGCACGGTCTCGCCTACGTATATTCATCAGGTAGACAACTCATTTGTCAATCATTCTCTAATGACTCCTTGGTTTCCGGTCCTGGTCGTTTCTCGTTGTCGCTGCGAAGGCAGGCCCACAAGGAGACGTACCAAGGTTAAACTCGTCAATGATAAACTCAAGTTACTCACGTAATCCTGACAGCTAGGGCACGTTCAAAATTCCGCTTTTACTTGAATTTACCTAGTATCTGATATACATCCGGTATAAATAAATCTCTATCGGCTACACCCTCACAGCAGAGGCACGATCTCGGATGTATTCACAGAGAAGTATTCATAAACTGTATTGACAAGACGGACCACATAACATGCATCAAATACATAATTACATTAAAACCTTATTAATTAGGGATTTTCCGCTAAGTGTCACACACCCTAAATCTAACCAAATTAGATTCTAATAAGCATGCATAAAGTCAAGAAAACATGATTAAACATTGATTTAATTAAAGCTAATCATTTTAGGGGGCCTAGAATCAGACTCGCTCTGATACCATTTTGTAGGGGTTTTTAGGGGCTAAATCCTGTAACGCAGCGGAAGCGGTGGAAAATAGTATTTTCCGATTTCAAAAATTTTTCTCGAATTAATTAAATAAAAATATTTATTTAATATTCCAAAAATCAAATTATGAAAATAAATTCAATAAATCATATTTAAGTGAATTTACTGAATTGCCCTTATACTTGGTACTTTGTCCATTTTAGTCCGAAATTGATCAAATCAATTTTGAATGATTCTAAATCATTTCTAAGATGAACTTAGCATGTTCAAAACATCAAAACACCAAGACAAGCAAAATCCCCATTTTTTTCTTTGGCCGAGAGCTCCATTAGGGGTGTCATTTGTGCACTTTGTCATTTTATGCTTCAAAACACATCAAGATGTAATCCAATCAACATGAAACTTTATATGCATCATATACACATCTAAATACACAACATATATGAAAAGCCCCAAATTTGGAATTGTTCATAAACCCTAATTTTTCAATTTCATCAAATTGGACAAATTAGACCAAATTGGTTAAATCAATTACTTCAATCATCATTCTTCCATCCAATCCAAGTCTCAACACAATGAAACAACTCAAGATCAAATATAGGTCATTTAAGAGTGGGTTAGCAACTCTAGATTAGCAACATGGTTTCCAAAACCTTAAAAGAAAGCTTATAACTACAATAGTCACAATCTTCTTTCATCACACATGCTCAACACTTCCATCAAAACTTCCATAAAAAAAAACACAAAGAATAAAGAAAGGAATAACTTAGAACATCATATGTTAAAGCCTAGATCATAAGGAACAATTTCTTATCTAATAGTAAGTTGGAAAAACTTACTAAATCCAAGCTTTCTTTTGGTTTTTCCTTTTCTTCTTCACTTGTTTCCTTAGTTTCTTTTAATGGAGTTTTATGAAAAGTGTATTAGGTTAACCAAATGAAAATGAAATGAAAAGTGCATAAAAAACCCTATGGTCGAATTTCACAAGCATATATTACAAAAATTAATTTCAATTTCATTTAACATTTCATTTGGTAAAGTAGATTAAATATCTAAAAACACCTTTAAAGATATTTAATAAAGTCAACAAAGGCAACTTAATCATTTTAAATCAAATATCCAAAGTTAAGATATTTATATTTTAATTAATTTAATCATTTAACAATTAATTAATTAATTAAATACAAATATATTAAATATATGTATTATATTTACATTAAATATCAAATAAATATTCATTTAGGATATAAGTCAAATATCTCAATTTGACTATTAATTAATGTGTATTTAAATTAATCAAGTATTAAATGTAAATACACAATAATTAGGCAAATGACTATCTAGTCCCTTTAGCACGTATCTTGCGTTTAACCTTTAAACAAATTTATAAATAATCAATATTATTTGTTAATGTTGCTTTAGTGCTCTACAAGTATGTTTCATTATTGAGACTTTCTAGATTCAGGTATATCCATCACAAAATCCAATTTCGTGTACATAATCTATCCACCCGTAGATTATGACGATCACAGATAATCTCGCTGAATTATACAGGTCGAGGTCATGGCAAATGTATAATTCCTCCGTCACAGGTATCCGGATAAATCCCAGAGATATAGATGTAAACGTCAAATCTCTACGGGGATTATCCAGTCGACTATTCCATTAGCAATCTCTAAAAGAATGTTTAGAACTAGCTTCTAAACTTTACCACGGGCCCATGGTTTTATCTGATTGCTAATCATATGGACTACCTATGCTCTGATACACAGAACTGACGAATCCTATCTTGATACACATAGGACACCCTGAGGATCTGTCTACACCCAACGAACAGGCGGAGGTCTGATCTAAATAGATTGGTGACGTGACTGCCATCTAAGTGTAGAAGATGTCTCATGTGCCCATAATGGCATCTCAAGTCTAAGAATCACAAGTGCTACTCAACCCGAGAAGATTCTTATTGACGCTGGTGTACCATCCATTAAGAATCTTCGGTGAGTCGTTCAGTGTTTATTCGCTATAAACACCTACACGTCTATACTAGTCTCCAAGACTAATGGTTCATTGAGAAACCATTGGAATCATATATTCCAGTATACGACATGTACTGGTCTCAACGGGTTTACTATACTGACTAAGTAGTGTAAACCTTGACCAGAAACAATCTGAGAATGACAACGTCATGATACTACTCAATGTCAGTTGCGACGCTTTTGCAACAGTACCATGACTAATCATTCTAAGGTCATTACGTCTTTACCATTCAATAAGATAGATTATATTATAGAAACTGCATATATTATTCATAATAATAATGTTTTACAAAAGTATTCAAAAGAAATACAACCGGGAATTGGCGCTCTGAGCACCAACCCCAACACAACAGGCCTCAGAAAACCGGAATGTTGCTCCCAGATGTAGGGTGTATCTTCTTCTAGTAAATCTTTTGATCTCTCAATCTCCCAATAGTATTCCATTTTTCAACCACCTGAAAATAAAAGAAAGAAATAAATTACAAATAAAAAAAGAAAATTAGATACAAGTAAATTAGATAGCTTCAAAATTAATAACTCAAGAAAAATAAGTCCCCGGCAACAACGCCAAAACTTGACCGGCGTAATCACACGCGTATAACGCAAGCGCACGTATCGTTCAAGTAGTATAAAAATATCGATCACACGAGGACTTAATTCATATTGTTGTTATTAATTATTGATACTATTTATTTACAGCTATCTAATTATAGGGGGAAGGGAATTGATTGATTTTGGTTGGTTGAATGTGGATTTCAGAATTAAAATAAAAATAGACTCAAAAGAAAATACTAAGGAAAATAAAAGAAAAGGCTCAAAGATCTAGGGTCGTGACTCCACAAAATATTATTCTAAAGATGAATTGATTCTCTTACATATGTGTAATAATTCAGTTTGCTAACCTGGAACACGAAGCTATGCAAAAGCCTCTGTCGATGGTCAGACGCAAATACCCAGTATAACCCAATTGAACCATATGTCTATGTCAACCAAATTACATGGATTCATTAAGATCAAGTTCCAATTATGGCTACCCCCACCCGACATGTATATGTATATCCTGTAAGGAAATCTATTAAAGGGTTATCTATCCTCAAGTAAGATCGTGGGGCTATTGAATCTAAGGCTGAAACCTAAAATCCCTATGTCTAGTTCATTTTAAGTTTACCAAATCAATCTTATTAATGGCCAATTAACAAGAAGCATTAAGCTTAAGACTCAATAAACAAACTAAAGAATTACCCATAAAAACAAAATCAATTAGTAAGTGTGGATATTGTGTTTCATCACTTCCCTAGAATAAAAATAAAATTCTGGGGGTTGGGGATCCACTTTTACTATTTCTAATTTAGAAATCTCCCTTATTATAATACAGAATTTATCTGTGATATTACCGACCGACCATATAGGTGGTATTCCTCATTAAGTCAAATTTTAATTAAGTCCAACCAGCCATAAAAGCGATATTATTATTTGTCCATAAACCAGCCATATAGGCGGTAATTATCTGTCACCTAAATACCAGCCATATAGGCGGTGTTATTTTATGTCAAATAAATAAAACCAGTCATTAAGACGATAATCCTTTTAATTTGAATTATAATTTCTATATTATAATTAAGGGAGATTAATCTAAACTAAAATAATAAAAGCTTCACCCTTCCCCAGCGGAAAATCTAACTACTGAACATAAAAGAAAAGAAAGGAAGAAGAAAAGAAACTACTACTATTACTGAAAATAAAAATGCATAAATTAAATTACTAAAAATAAACACACAAGATGCAATCCTTAAATTCCTTACAAAAACCTAAGGAAAGCATGAGAATTACAAATGAAATGGCTTGGTATTTATAGAAAAACCTAAAGGCTTCCACCAATTTCTCCACCGATTGCTCCACCAATTGCTCCACCAAACATGACATCAAACATGGCACCAAACATGGCATCAAACATGCAAGCATGTTTGGTGAAAGTTTGACAATTTTTATTTTTATTTTTATTAATTTTATTTTATATTTTGAAAATGACTATTGTAATTACTCAAAATATACTAGATTTTTCATCAATTTCGGCCTTCCAAACTTCAGAATTCGAAACTATTTAAATCTTCAAAGTTGTATATCTTTGAGTCTTCTTTAATCTGCAACTTGAATCAGCTTAATCGGATATCGAATGAAAAAGTTATGACCAAAATACGAAACATGCGCAAAATTGGAATTTAGGACTGCACTACCTGACGCGTATAGTAAATTTCGTGACGCGTATCAAATAAAGCTCGAAAAAGTATACCTGATACTCGTACTGTGTCTGATACAGTATCACCACCATCTTGTGCCTCGTGCTCTGTCATGGAGAAGACTCGTCCTCTATCAACACCAGGTGCAGTAGGTGCCTGAGATGTTTGTCCTCTACCACCATATGGTCCACTCGAATTCCTCTACCTCTATTCTGTGGAAAACCCGAACCTCTTCCACGGCTACCACTGGAATCTATCCCTCTACCACGTCCCACTGTCGGCTCGGCTCCTCGAGATCCACCACTAATAGGCAATCTCTAGCAAAATGTCCAGGTTGTTGGCATTCAAAGCACTTCTTTTCTCTGGTACATTGCATGCTGAGATGACCCTCCTGACCACAGTTAAAGCACCGACGAGGGCCAGTAGGCCGAGATGCTACACTCACAGCACTCTGATCAACGGATGGTACTGGGCCTCTACTCTGAACCTGCTCAGTCTGACCCCTACGAAACTGTCCTCTAAAAGGGGCACTCTGTGCGCCTCTAGGTGGTAACCCGCTGTGACCCAGCTGTGGAGGATACTGTCTACTGTTAGATCTACCATGTCCTCCCTCAGAAACCTCATTTCGCCCCATCTTCCTACTCTCTTGAAAGGCGGCTCTATTCTCTTTCTCAGTTTTGATGTCACTCTCCGCAATCATGGCTCTGTCAACCAATACTGAGTATGGCAGTTTCCCCAAAATTGAAATCCTCGATCTAATCTGCTGTCTCAGCCCACCCTTGAACTTCTCACACTTATCATCTTCACGTCGTATCAATTCTGGATAGTAATGAGATAAAGAAATCATACGCCTCTCATACTCCATCACTGTCTCCGACGGTCCCTGAACCATGTGCTCGAACAGACGACGCTGCTCACTACAATAAGCATACGGAAAGTACTTCTCATTGAAGGCTTCCTCGAACATATCCCATGTAATATACTGAGGTCTTCCAGGTTCATCAGTTCTCCAAAAATCAGGTGATCTCAATCTTTCTATCAGTACAGTCTCAGTATGCTTCCACCATAAAGTATACACAACTTTTATGGTTTACAACACAAGACAAAAAAAAAATACAAATGACGACTCGAATGTCTGGACCAACCCGAAAATACAACTGTGGCACGTGGATCCAAATCTGGTACTACTCCTGCTATTCTCACGAACTACATGAAATGTTTGGGGGAAGAGGGGAGTGAGCTTAAAAAGCTCGGCAAGTAAGCACTCATTCTCTCAACATGACCTCACCAACAAAATAGGGTTATATATATATATGTAGATATATATATATAATATAATATATGAAAATAGCATATATTATAATATCATCTAATACAATCATCCCACAACAATACAAACATCCATCAAACATGGTTGCTAATCCGGGTTTAGTATAACAGAGGATTAAAACCAATGGGAGAGTACCTCATCACAACTCCCAAGGTTTCCAACCATATCAACTCGCAAAATGTGAGTGAAATATAACCGTTGGGGGAGTCCCCGTATACCCCTAAATCAATAAAAACAATGAGAGAGTACCTCATCACAACTCCCAAGGTATTCTATCAATCTCATACCATCTAATATATCATCACATCATCTCAAATCCGACCACTATTACACAAAACCCGGCTGCATAACACAACATCACACATCATCCAATACAATCACATCTCGCATCCAATCCATCAATCTCATCTCAACAATAATGATTTCATATTTATCATGCCTTTAATATCTCAATATAATATCTCACAATTATGTAAATATATATATAACAAAATATAAATATAATTATACCAATATATATATATATACCGACTCTCACAACAACCATCAAACATCAAACAATTATGTTAAGAGAATCACCACGGAGTGTAATTACCTCGATCCACGTAAAAGTCTCGAATATGCCTATATACTCGCTAAGAATCTCAATCGGTCGCTCAAATTGCCAAGTCGATAACGACAATCAACTCGATATTTCCAAACGTCTATGCTGAGTAGAGAAACAGCTACGAACGGCTCCGGAACTAGCTGAAACGCTCAACGAGGCAAGCGGGCCCCACAACGAAGATCTGGCCCCACCACCAAAAAGTGGACCCCACAATTAGATACTTTCAACGGTGAATATATATCAAAACACTCGTATAATCGAGAGCAACAATCTGATGCGATCAGATCGCCGATCCAACGGTCGGATCTCAAATTCTAGTAATATTCCCGAATTGCCGGTAATTAAAAAACGGAAAACACCCCAAACGATATCGGATCTAGAAGTGACCACTGGCTTTGGAAAGATCTCGGCCTGAGAAGTACTCACTCGCCGGAGGTGGCCGTCAAAAGTGATCGGAGGCAGCCAGAAAATGCAACAAAAGTGATGAAGAGTCGCTCCCTTCCGTCGGCGCGTGGAGGAGCATCCGGAGGCCGATGGTCTCGATCTTGGTGGCTCTGGAAAGCTTACATCGGCAGCTACACGGTGGTCTGGCGCGTGGCAGTACAAGGTCGACGGTGAAGTGGCGGCGGCGGTTGTAAGTTTAGGCGCAGTGAGAGAGAGTGGGAAAATAGGAGAGAGAAATTTTTGCTTCTGCTTTCTAATTTTTTTTTGACGTACGCTTCTCCCTTACTCTCTCTCTTATAAACTTTCAAATCTGTCACAAGCATAATAGTAGTCCTATTTAAATAATTATTTTGACAGTTATCACGCAGTATCACAATACTGCTGACTCGGTTACGCTGATTACTTTACAGGAGACACCCTCCCCGCGGTCGCTTATCCCGAGGTGATACTACTGACTCATTTACGTCGATTACTTCACGGGGGAATTCCCTCCCCGCAGTTGCTTATCCCGAGGTGATATTGCCGACTTGGTTACGTCGATTGCTTCACAGGGGAACTCCTTCCCCGCGGTCGCTTATCCCGAGGTGATACTGTCGACTCGGTTACGCCGATTGCTTCACGGGGGAACTCTCCCCATGGTCACTTATCTCGAGGTGATACTGCCGACTCGGTTATACCGATTGCTTCACGCGGGAACTCCTTCCCCACCGTCACTTATCCCGAGGTGATACTGCCTACTCGGTTACGCCGATTACTTCACGGGGGAACTCCCTCTATGCGGTCGCTTATCCCAAGGTGATACTGCCGACTCGGTTACGTCGATTACTTTATGGGGGAACTCCCTCCCTGCGATTGCTTATCTCGAGGTGATACTTAAAAATGCGAGTCATGAGGTGGTAATGCTCCGCTCTCAAATCACAAGGCGTTCGTGCTTTCCCACACACATCATCCCTTGGAGCGATCTGAATCCTCAAAGGTGATAGGAGCTAGGTCGGAACACTTCTGCCCGGGGGTTTGATAATGACACACGGGAGTGGCGTGCCACGAGCCTGGTGCCCTTCCCGACCACCGATCACCCCTTTATATCGAGCACATCCCAAGAAGAAAAAAAACCTTTCACATTTATTTAACAAACAAGCAAGATAGGCAAGTTTCTTAAAAACTTTCACCCAAAAGTAATACATCATCCGAACTCATTTTGATATTAGAATTCTCCCCATTAGGAATCTCTGCTCTCCATTTCCCACACTGATCATCCTCACTCTGTGCTGTTTTAAGTCTATCTAGCAATGTAGGTCGGACCTTCATATGGGCAAGAAGGCCTGCCCTGACGGATATCCCAAAGGTCAATCGTAACTCCGTTAACTCCTCGAACATCTTCTGTCTGAATCTTAAGAACTGTAATTTACCCACATTTTTCCTACTAAGGGCATCAGCAACACATTGGCCTTTCCTGGATGATAATTAAAGTGCATTTGTAGTCACTAAGGAATTCCATCCAACGTCTTTGTCTCAAATTCAACTCCTTTTGAGTGGGAAGGCACTTCAAGCTCTTATGATTAGTAAAAATCTCACACTTGGCACCATATAAGTAATGCCTCCAAATCTTTAGAGCATGAACAATCGCTGCCATCTCCAAATCATGAGTAGGATAATTCTTCTCATGGGTCTTCAATTATCTCGGGGCATAAGCGATCACTTTTCCATGTTGCATCAGTACACATCCTAACCCTTGATGTGATGCATCAGTATAAACAACATATTCATCCAGTCCGGAAGGTAAAGTAAGTACTGTGCAGTAGTTAATTTCTTCTTCAGAGTTTGTAAGCTCTTCTTACAATCATCAGTCCACACAAACGGTATCTTCTTCCTTGTCAGCTGAGTCATCAGAGCAGCAATAATAGAGAAATCTTGAATAAATTGACGGTAGTAACCTGCTAAACCCAGGAAACTTCGAATCTTTGTCACCGTTCTCTCGTCTCTCCATCTCAGAACTGCTTCAACTCAACCGTTTGTGGATCAACATAAATACCTTCTCCTGAGATGATGTGTCCCAGAAACCACTACCACTCATCCACCAAATTCACATTTAGAGAACTTGGCATAAAGTTGTTCTCTCCTCAAAATCTCAAGTATCAACCGAAGATGTTGCTCATGATCGATCTGAGAAGGTGAATACACAAGGATGTCATCAATAAACACTACAACAATTTATCTAGATACGGTTGGAACACTCTATTCATCAAATCCATGAATGTTGCTAGTGCATTAGTAAGTCCAAAGGGCATGACTAAAAATTCGTAATGCCCGTATCTGGTTCAAAATGTAGTCTTAGGAATATCTGTATCCCGAATCCTCATTTGATGATACCCCGACCAAAGATCAATTTTTGAAAACACCGAAGCTCCCTGAAGTTGGTCAAATAAATCATCAATACGGGGCAATGGATACCAATTCTTGATAGTCACCTTATTAAGCTGACGATAATCTATACACAATCTTAAGGTGTCATCCTTCTTTTTTACGAACAATACTGGTGCTCCCCAAGGCGAAACACTAGGCCGAATAAATCCTCGATCCAACAGCTCTTGCAATTGTTCCTTCAGCTCCTTCATTTCTGCTGGGGCCAAACGATATGGAGTCACCGAAATAGGAGTGGTACCAGACATTAGATCTATAGTGAATTCTAGATCTCTACAAGGTGGCAGCCCTGGTAACTCATCAAGAAAGACATCCTGATACTCACTCACAACTGGAATATCTGCTATCTGTATCGATTCCTCTTTTTCCACCGTAGTGATACTCCCTAAAAAACCAATGCACCTCTGTCTAATCATCCTACAAGCCGACATGGCAGAAATGATGGTACCATAACCCGATTACAATCACTGACCACCTTAACTCAAACTCTCCATCATCTGACTTAAATCGTACTTTTTTGTCGCTACAATCAATAATGGATCCATGAGCAGTTAACCAATCCATCCTTAAATCAAACCGAAGTCCTCCATTTCTAACGGGTAAAGTATAACTGGTAGTTGTCTCGCCCCAATCTCAACACTCAATCCCTTAAATACCGCATCTATTATGATGTCCTTCCCCGAAGGAAGACTCACAATCAAAGGAATCTTATTGGTCTCCGGTACACTACTCAGACAAAGAATACAACTAGCAGAAATAAATGAATGAGTAGAACCCGTATCAAATAAAGCTCGAATAAGTATACCTGATACTCGTACTGTGTCTGATACAGTATCACCACCATCTTATGCCTCGTGCTCTGTCATGGCGAAGACTCGTCCTCTATCAACACCAGGTGCAGTAGGTGCATGAGATGTCTGTCCTCTACCACCATATGGTCCACTCGAAGTTCCTCTACCTCTATTCTGTGGAAAACCCGAACCTCTTCCACGGCTACCACTGGAATCTATCCCTCTACCACGTCCCACTATCGGCTCGGCTCCTCGAGATCCACCACTAATAGGGCAATCTCTAGCAAAATGTCCAGGTTGTTGGCATTCAAAGCACTTCTTTTCTCTGGTACATTGCATGCTGAGATGACCCTCCTGACCACAGTTAAAGCACCGATGAGGGCCAGTAGGCCGAGATGCTACACTCACAGCACTCTGATTAACGGATGGTACTGGGCCTCTACTCTGAACCTGCTCAGTCTGACCCCTACGAAACTGTCCTCTAAAAGGGGCACTCTGTGCGCCTCTAGGTGGTAACCCGCTGTGACCCAGCTGTGGAGGATACTGTCTACTGTTAGATCTACCATGTCCTCCCTCAGAAACCTCATTTCTCCCCATCTTCCTACTCTCTTAAAAGGCGGCTCTATTCTCTTTCTCAGTTTTGATGTCACTCTCCGCAATCATGGCTCTGTCAACCAATACTGAGTATGGCAGTTTCCCCAAAATTGAAATCCTCTATCTAATCTGCTGTCTCAGCCCACCCTTGAACTTCTCACACTTATCATCTTCACGTCGTATCAATTCTGGATAGTAACGAGATAAAGAAATCATACGCCTCTCATACTCCATCACTGTCTCCGACGGTCCCTGAACCATGTGCTCGAACAGACGACGCTGCTCACTACAATAAGCATACGGAAAGTACTTCTCATTGAAGGCTTCCTCGAACATATCCCATGTAATATACTGAGGTCTTCCAGGTCCATCAGTTCTCCAGAAATCAGGTGATCTCAATCTGTCTATCAGTACAGTCTCAGTATGCTTCCACCACATCTCTGCTTCACCCCTCATCATAAAAGCGGCAAATCTAACCTTCTTTTGATCGGTCAAATCCAACACACTAAATATGTGCTGAATATCATCCTTCCATTTTTTTGCAACTAAGGGATCGGCCATGCCATGAAACTGTGGGGGCCTCAAATTAAGAAACTGATCCAGCTTACTCGTGTTACCACTACTGCTCAAAGGTACATTACTTGATAGCCCTCTGGTAACCATATGTGCAACTACATCGATAAATCTTCCCAATACATCTTCTAGATATGAGGATGTCGGGGGAACTGAATGAACGGCATGAGTCACATTAGGTACAGTTCCAAAAACATCATCAGGTACAGCTACATGAATAGCAGTGGGGGCAGCTGCCGAAACTACTGGAGGTACAGGTCTAGAACCTTCACCAATCTCATAAACCGGCGGAACACCAGAAGAAGCTATATCCGGTACAGGATCTACAGGCAGAGCCTGAGGTCTCTCAATACCTATACTCGACAACCTCATAATTTGTCGAGCTATCCCTCTCCCGCGTTGAGTTCCAGTACCACGGCCACGTCCAGACATTTTCCTACAAACATAAAACTATCCCGTTAATACCTTCTCCAATGCAATGTGTCTACAGAATCTATAACCCTAAGCTCTGATACCAAATCTGTCACGACCCCCTCCCTAGAGCGGGCCCAACCCTAGAAAGAGGTTCGTAGACTTCTTTAGCTCAAGCATTCTATATGCCAAATCAACCAATTTAAAACACACAAATAAAACATCACAAATTACAAACCCATAAAGTATACACAACTTTTATGGTTTACAACACAAGACAAAAAAAAAATACAAATGACGACTCGAATGTCTGGACCAACCCGAAAATACAACTGTGGCACGTGGATCCAAATCTGGTACTGCTCCTGCTATTCTCGCGAACTACCTGAAATGTTTGGGGGAAGAGGGGAGTGAGCTTAAAAATCTCAGCAAGTAAGCACTCATTCTCTCAACATGACCTCACCAACAAAATAGGGTTATATATATATATATATATATATATAATATAATATATGAAAATAGCATATATTATAATATCATCTAATACAATCATCCCACAACAATACAAACATCCATCAACATAGTTGCTAATCCGGGTTTAGTATAAAGAGGGATAAAACAATGGGGAGAGTACCTCATCACAACTCCCAAGGTTTCCAACCATATCAACGCGCAAAATGTGAGTGAAATATAACCATTGAGGGAGTCCCCGTATACCCATAAATCAATAAAAACAATGAGAGAGTACCTCATTACAACTCCCAAGGTTTTCTATCAATCTCATACCATCTGATATATCATCACATCATCTCAAATCCGACCACTATTACACAAAACCCGGCTGCATAACACAACATCACACATCATCCAATACAATCACATCTCGCATCCAATCCATCAATCTCATCTCAACAATCATGATTTCATATTTATCATGCCTTTAATATCTCAATATAATATCTCACAATTATGTAAATATATATATAACAAAATATAAATATAATTATACCATATATATATATATATATATATATATATATATATATTATATATATATTATATATATATATATATATATATATATATACCGACTCTCAGAACAACCATCAAACATCAAACAATTATGTTAAGAGAATCACCACGGAGTGTACTTACCTCGATCCAAGCAAAAGTCTCGAATATGCCTATATACTCGCTAAGAATCTCAATCGGTCGCTCAAATTGCCAAGTCGATAACGACAATCAACTCGATATTTCCAAACGTCTATGCTGAGTAGAGAAACAGCAACGAACGGCTCCGGAACTAGCTGAAACGCTCAACGAGGCAAGCGGGCCCCACAACGAAGATCTGGCCCCACCACCAAAAAGTGGACCCCACAATCAGATACTTTCAACGGTGAATATATATATCAAAATGCTCGTATAATCGAGAGCAACAATCTGATGCGATCGGATCGCCGATCCAACGGTCGGATCTCAAATTCTAGTAATATTCTCGAATTACCGGTAATTAAAAAATGGAAAACACTCCAAACGATATCGGATCTGGAAGTGACCACTGGCGTTGGAAATATCTCGGCCTGAGAAGTACTCACTCGCCGGAGGTGGCCGTCAAAAGTGATCGGAGGCAGCCGGAAAATGCAACAAAAGTGATGACGAGTCGCTCCCTTCCGTCGGCGCGTGGAGGAGCATCCGGAGGCCGATGGTCTCGATCTCGGCGGCTCTGGAAAGCTTACGTCGGCAGCTACATGGAGGTCCGGCGCGTGGCGGTAGAAGGTCGACGGTGAAGCGGCGATGGCTGTTGTAAGTTTAAGCGCAGTGAGAGAGAGTGAGAAAATAGGAGAGAGAAATTGCTGACTCGGTTACGCTGATTACTTCACGGGGGAACACCCTCCCCGCGGTCGCTTATCCCGAGTGATATTGCCGACTCGATTACGTCGATTACTTGGAGGTGATATTGCCGACTTCCCCTCAAACTCAAGTTGGTGACGAAGGAACAAGCTTGAGGTTGTATCTTGAAATCGGAAAGCGGAGTCATGAAACTGAAAATCTTGAAACTTGGAGGCTGGAAACCTTGAGATAACTGATGAGCTTTAACCGCCGAAGCCCGAAGAGGATGCCAAAGCTAAAAAATGTGTGAAATCTCGAAAGAGAGCCGAAGCCCAAGAGTGCCGAAGCCAGAGAGGGAGCGAAATCCCGGAAGAGAGCCGAAGTCGAAGAGGGAGCGAAATCCTGAAAGAGAGTCGAAGCTCGAAACAGAGCCGGAGTCCGAGAGGGAGCGAAATCCCGAAATAAAATCGAAGCCGAAAAGGGAGCGAAATCCTGAAAGAGAGCCGAAACAAGAGGGAGTGAAATCCTGAAAGAGAGCCGAAGCCAGAGAGGAATGAAATCCCGACAGAGAGCAGAAGTAAAATCTTAAAGAGAGTCGAAACCTGAAAGGAGTCGGCCAGAGCACACTTGTGAAAGGGTGGTGCGAAGTGGTAGCGCGTGAGGTTCACGTGCCGATTGTGGCCGCTATCCCCACGCGCCGATGAAAGAAGAGAGTGTGAAACTAGAAAAAAGAGAGTCTGGTGTCTGATTGTTGGGTTTCTACTATAGTCCCGGGATCAAATCAAGCAATGAAACATGTGTGAATACACAAAGAAATATGGCGGAATCATACTCACATTGATCGGATTTGATGCGACGACGAACAAAATCTTTTGCTCCTCCATTGAAGCTCACGGCTTTGTCCTTTTTTTGGGCTCCATGGTGATTCGGTCAAGCTCCAAGCTTGGTGTGTGATTCCATGCCCACAGGTGGGTTTCCCTATCACCTTCGTATGTTTCATTTTGAGTGCTAGCTCTTTGGAAAAATTGCCACAAATTTCCCTTGTTCTTCATCTTGCTCTCGGTTTTGAGAGAAAATGTTTGGGGAGAGAAAATGGCCCCTTGGGCGTGAGAGAGGGAGAGAAAGAATGAATTAGTTTGTTTGGTTTTTGTGTATCTAATACCAAAAATCAAAAAGTCAAATACCATTATAAAAATAGTAAATGTCTTTCAAGACATCAAATGCCTTTTTAAACTTTCCAACCACTTACATCAATCATGAATAGTGACAAGCATCTCATCACTCAAAGTGATGTGACTTATATCACAAGAATGACTAATGATGTGACGCTTGATGCGACTTGCGGAACCCACTTGATTCTAAATGCGAATGGTTCCGCAAACACTCCCGGGCTCAGGTTCGCTAATTCCGAATTAACGAATTTTCCATTGCGTCGTAATTAAATTTAATTTAATTAAATAATCATGCCTAGCATAATTACTATTCACGTCGCTAACGAATTAATTCCAAATTTATTCGTTCGCCCGAATTAAAATCTAATTTTAATTCCGCGTCGAAATCTAATTTCGTTTAATATATCGAATATATTATTTTATCGATTAATTCCAAATTAATCGTTCTCTCTCTTTAAATAATATTTTATCCCAGATAAAATATCTTCGTAATTAATCCCAGATTAATTATTATCGAGTCATACGTCATTGGTGAATCTTTGGGAAGTGACCAATGAGATCCCTGGATATGTTGGAAGTAAATCCGGTCGTCGGACTATCCGAACACTTACGTACCCAGTACTACGTTTTTACCAATTTACAAGACATGGTTGGCTTCTAGCAAAGCCCTGAGCCTACCCAAATCTCCAGAAATATTCTTAAAGGAATATATAATCTATATCAGGCGTAGTATACGTAGTATTGCGTATGTCGATCCAATATCGGATGATCACATGCAAGGCCTGTGACTTAAATTGTGTCCGCCCTGTATGAAGCACATATCGGATCTCTGGTACCCAGGTTGAAATGCAAAGGCTCCGTGATCAGATGGAGTCTGTCACCCGTAAGCTAAGGGGGAAGCATGAGGATTTATTGGATTATGATTCAATGACCTTCGAGGAGCAGCTGCCGGCACATTTTAAAATGTATGACATTGCTAAGTTTAATGGGAATGGGGACCCGAGGGTCCATCTGCGGCAGTATGTCTCAATGATGAGTTCGGTTGGCCTATATCAGCGCCAAGTCCAGAAGATGTTCGGAATGTCACTCGAGGGTGCACTTGTGGTTTGGTATCATAGCCTTGAGAAGAAGGTTAAAGAGGATTGGAGGGAGTTGGCTGATGCCTTCTCGAAGCAGTATATGACTGACTTATAGATCTACTTGTCGCTCCGTGACTTGGAGAATACTAAGCAGAAGCCTGAAGAGAGCTTTAAGGAGTACGTTGACCGCTGGAGAAGCGAGCTCTTAGAGATGCAGACCAGGCCTTCTGAGAAGGATCAGATTAAGATGATCATCAAGGGACTAAGCCCTCGATCTATAGTAGGCTGAGGAGAATGACGTCGATGATTGCAGACTTCCGACAGTTGAGGGAAACCGTAATAGATATTGAAGAAGAGGAAACTGAGAAGAGAAAGTTCTATAGTCTGAATAGGAGGACTGTCGGAGGATCCTAAGTGCTAAGCCTGTTACCGCGGAGGTTGCGGCCATAAAGAATCTGCGTTTTTCTAACCTGGGCAGACCTTTATCCAAAGTACTGGAGAAGTTACTAAGGCAAGGACTGTTGAAACCCCTAGAACCTAAACCACTCCCGAATCCTCCCCAATCCAACCTAAACATGAGCCGCTTCTACCACCTTTCCACAACAGCATGGCCATGACACCGATAATTGTGCCCGGCTTCGCAATGAAGACCAAGACCTAATAGACTCCCGAAAGATCCCTGACCCTGAAAAAGAACAACCAAACACTCCGCAACCCCTTACCCAATTATCACTCCGTTCCCCCACCTACTTACATGATCAACTCTGGCTTACCAGAAGACATTGTCCTCCAAAAATTTGACCAAACAGCCTTTTGCCTGGGTATTTGGGACAGTAATAGTGAAGATGAGACGAAATAGAAGAAGGATTTATGGGAAGACTTCTTAAGTGGTGGTGAGGAAGAGGAAGTAAAAGGCATGACCCGGAGTGGGCGCTTTTGCAGTGATACTGCTAAAAAGGGGAAAGAAGTGTTGATCGATGGCTGAGAAGTGGCTGAGAATACTGAGCCTGCTGAAGGAGACGTAGTGCTGAGGCAACTGAAGAAAACCCGAGCACATTTGAGTATCTGGGAGTTGTTGTGTGCATCTGGAGAGCACATGTGGGCTATAGTAGAAGCCCTGAGCAAAATAGTTGTACCCGAAGACGCTAATCCAATGATGTTTGTGGGGTCAGTGCAGAAAGAGGCTCTACAAATAACCTTCTCTGATGAAGAACTTCCGGCCGAGGGAGGAAACCACAACAAGCCTTTGTTCATCCGAGCTAAAGTAAGAGGCAAGAAGACTTCTTGTGTGATGGTGGATGATGGCTCTTCCATCGATGTGTGGCCATTGAAAATTCTGGCAAGGCTGGGTATTAAGCCAACTAAGTTGGGTCATTCTAACATGACTATCAAAGCCTATGATGATAGTAAGCGAGGAGTCGAAGGCACTTTTGCAGCGGTAGTCAAGGTTGGTCCGGTTGAGGATGAGATGGAGTTCACTGTGCTGGATATCCCGACTACATTTCCCTTGTTGTTAGGAAGGCCCTGGTTCAATAAGCTTGGGGACGTGCCCTCTACCTTACATCAAATGATCAAGTTCCCATATGACGGGAAAATTATCGCCATCCGAGCCGAGGTGGATAATGCAGTAGCCACTTTGGAAATACAACCTTTCATAAGGTTCCAAGTGTCGGTGACTTTTGAGGAATGAGTGGATCCCAAGGTGGCCCGAATTATGGAGAAGATGAAGTTTGAGCCAGGCCAATGGTCGAAATTGCCAGATTTCAAAGGGCAGAATATCGAAAAGGGTTGGGATACCGTTCTGACGAGATAAGCCCAAGGCCAAGAAGAAAGGGTTGAAGTTGATTGAGTGTTTGTGAAGGCCTCGCTGGTGGTTCTCGGGTATGTTCTATCAAGTGAGAACCTGAAACAGTGGAAGTCAACGGGAATTTAGTGTCGGATTCGAGATTTTCCAGGATTGTACTTGGTGAAAAGCCCACTGGGGAGAAAGAAGTTGTGAAGCGAAGCAGAAGAAAGACAAGAAATGGGAGGAAGTGTTGGTTTCTATTAAGGTCCCGGATCGATTATAAGCATGAAAAACATTGCGAATACATATCGACGAAGTTGCGGAATACTCACATCGATCGGTTGAGACGATTTGAAGACGAATGGAGCCAAAAACGCTCACTGGTTTGGCACCACTGCTGTGCAGAATTTGCTCACTGTTTTGGCAGTTTTGGATCCAAATTTGAAGCTCCAAACTTCGTCGAATGGATCCCGCCTCATGGGTGAACCTCCCTAACACCTTCGCAAGTCTCGTAAGTGTGCTAGCACTTGAGTTTTTGCCACAAAAACTCACTCATTGCTCCCCTAAAGCTCACGGCAGTGAGCTGTGTTGGAGAGAAAGAAACAGCCCCTTGGGCGTGAGAAGGAGAGAAAATGGAGGAGGAAAATGTTAATGTTTGACTTGGTAAATGAATTACCAAAATGCTTTATATATTTTCCAAAAAAATAATAAGCATTTACCTTTTATTTATCAAATAAAATCAAATGGAAATGGCATCTCAACCACCAACACTATTCCACCAAAACACATCAACTATTCATTTCACTTTATCAAAGTGACATGTTGTGTGTCCATCACTCAATAATCAATTCATCAATCAATCAATCAATCACTCAAAGTGACTTTTGATTTGACGCTTGATGTGACGAATGATTTGACGCTTGATGTGACTTGCGTTGCCGCACTCGAATTCGAAATACGAATGCGCTCGCAATCACACTCGGGCTCGGTTTCGCTAATTCCTAATTAGCGATTTTCCGTCGCGTCGTAATTAAATGATTACGCCTAGCGAATTCACTATTCACGTCGCTAACGAATTAATTCTAAATTAATTCGTTCGCCCGAATTAAAATCCAATTTTAATTCCGCGTCGAAATCCAATTTCGTTTAATATATCGAATATATTAATTTACCGATTAATTCCAAATTAATCGTTATCTCTCTTAGACGATATTTTATCCTAGATAAAATATCTCCGTAATTAATCCTAGATTAATTTTCTCTTCTTCTATATAATCCCAGATTATTAATGAGTGCGAGTTATGCGTCATCGGTGCATTATCGGGAAGCGACCCATGAGATCCCCGGATAATTCGGCAGTAAATACGGTCGTCGGAGTATCCGAATCACGTACGTACCAAGTACTACGTTCTACCGATTTACGAGACAAGATCGGCTTCTAGCAAAGCACGAAGTCTATCCAATTCTCCGGTCATATTCTCTAAGAATATTTAAGATCTATATCAAGCGTAGTATACCAAGTATCGTGTATATCGGCCCAGTATCGGATAGTCACGTGCTAGGGCTGGGGCTGGATAAGTGTCTGCCCCGTCCGAAGCACATATCGGATGTCTGGTAACTAGTCTCTATAATCGGATATACATGACCTTGTCATAATATCCCGATGGCCGGCCAGCACTTAAGAGCACTAATACCGTATCCTGCGTGACATCATCTCCACTATGACTGGAGTGATACTTCCGTCTTGACATACACCCAATACTCTACGATTCTCAATATACCCAGCATTGGCGTACACAGAACCGGTTAGAGTCCTAGACGACCTCAACAAAAGTATACTGATTGTCGTAAGCATTAGCGGTGCAAGTCTCAGGTTAAGACCATACACACCTACCCTGATGTCGGACTCCCATAGACACATAGTCATAATACCAATGGGATTCCGAGGGGTCTATCCAGAGCGAAGCTGTTTCCCGTACCATCGGTGAAACACAACCTCCTATCGCACTTGCATGAGTATCCAATACCCAATATATGAGAACTATGCCGTTGTGCCCTCACAACGCGCACAAGTGCAATACTAGCCTATTCCGCATTATCGATGTCCAGTCTCGATAATACTCCGGCTAGGGATATTTAATGATTAATCCTTCGTGGACTGATACTGTCTCATATCATCTCAATCCAGGAACTAATCATAGGGACCTCTCTTCATTTATATATCTAAGGTGATCTAATCACAAATGATGAGAGTGCAATTTCCTTGTCACATAGTTAATTTGTACAACAACACTATGATCTGTACAAATAGTGACGCTATGGGTCATATTATCCAACAATCTCCCACTTGGCACATAGCCAGTCACTCAAGTGTCGAACACCCGAACTATGTACGGTTCGCTCAAATTGCTGAGAAAAGGTTTTCGTCAGCGGATTTGCATGATTATCGTCTGACGCGATTTATACGATCATCACATCGCCACGATGTATGATCCGAACGAATCAGATGATATAGAAGTATATATCTGGATCGTCGATGAGACCTTTAATTCTTTAGCCTTGTGCTGACGCCTAGCTCAGCTGCTAACAGAACTATATCTAATCTAATTAGATTTATTATCGACCCAAATGGCTTCTATTGCTGCCTCAGCTGCAGCAATAATCCGCATTTGTTGTTTATTCGGCAACAGTATCTTGCTCGGAAGATTTCCAGCTCACTGTCCCGTTATTCAAACTTTATAGTACCGCAGTATTTAACTGTTTGGAAACTTGCGGTAGTGATCCCAGTCACTTCAAGTTCTCCTTCTCCATAGTTTAAGACAGCATCTTTAGTTCTCTAAGATACTAACAGATGTCCTTAACTTCAATCCAGTGACTATCACTTGGATTGACCTGATTGTGACTCCATATGCTCAAAGCGTATGAGACACCATATCAAGTACATTTTAAATGTACAATTTCCCAGAGAGTGTTAACAACTCCAAATCTATCCCAGTAGATCTTTATTCCTTGAATAAAGGTTGTTACTCCCCAGAATTCTACGGAGAATTTCTATGAAAGCCAAGCTTTCACCAATTGCTTTATGGGAATTTCTTGTCAGTGCGCTCCCACTAACCTCCTTATATACACAAGAATCATTTCGTTTTGAATCAAATCATAAACCATTATGATTATTTCAAAACGACAGTTCCAAGAACCTTATGCTTGCTTCAATCCAAACATGGATCGAATAACCCGCAAACCTTGTTTGTCGGTTATACAAAATCGTCAGGATGTTGTAAGCATCCTCCAAGAGGTTTCCTTTTCAGGAAAGCGATTTTGATCATTAACTGACACATTTCATAAATGAAATATGCAGTATCTACAAGCATCTTCAAAATGGATTTACCATGGCAACAGGTAAAAGGTTGAACCGTAATCAACACAATGTTGATAACGATACCTTTCCGTCAAAAGCCTAGCTTTGTACGTTGGTATGTTGCCATCCATGTATGTCTTCCTTGAAGACGTTTACTGTACCAATAGGCACAATGCCTTGCGGTACAACAACTAGTATCCAAACATAGTTGTTATACATGGAATCCATTTCGGACTCATGGCACTTTGCCATAATAGGGAGTCGATACCTTGTATCACTTCCTCAAACGTAGTCGGTTGGTATACCTCATAAGATTTACATCTTTAAGGGGTTACATCAGAAACCCATACCCCAGGTTGTTTCCTGATTCTCTCCGATCTACGCGGTTCTTGTGTATTCGAAGATTAATGGTACAGATTCATCATTGATGAACTGTTTGTGTTCCATTAAGGACTTCGTGCCTTGAATAGTATTACTCCGATTTTCATCGAGTATCACTATCCTCCCACTGACCACTGCATATCGGTGTTCCTCTTAGGAAAACCGCATGGTGAGCAACAATTATATTGTTCTCATGTGAGATTATAAGTACTATACTTATGTTTTCCCTTAGGATAACCTATATTGGCACTTATCCAATTTGGGTTCTTAGTTTGGTATCATCCAAACGTTATGCCCGGCATACCCAAATTATTAGGAATGAGAAACCCTGTTTCTTTCCTGTTCATATCCTATATGATATCTGTCAAACAGATTTATATGGAACCTTATTCTAAATAAGTTTTGCACTGTTAATACATATCATTGTTAAGGAAATGATAGCTCAGAGCGACTCGTGATAAACCTTATCATGTCCAACAAAATTCTGGTTTTCGTTCGGACACACCGTCTAACTGACGTGTCTCGGGAGGAGTCCTCATCTGAAAGAATACTATACTCTTTCATGTATGTTTGAAACTTACTGCTTAAGTATTTTCCATTACGGTCTTACCGTGACGGTATAATACTATAGTCGATCTGTTTATCTACTTCGTGTCGAAACTCTAATAGTTTCCGATCTGTGTTCTTCAAAAGAAACACATAACCATAACGTGATGCCACATCCGTTAAGGTCACGAAATATTCATGTTCACATCTAGCCTAGCTAGATATGGGCCCACTAACTTCACCATGAATAGGGCTAACAGATCGGTGGCACTTTCACTATTACCAAGTAAATAGTGTTTTAGGTACTTTACCTAACAAACTAGATTCGTAGACTTTATTTGAATAGTCAAATCAGTCCTAGTACCCACTCTTCAAAAGTGCGGATATACGAATCTTGTTTAATTGTGTCCCAGACAACAATGCCACAAATAAGTCTCTATTGATCAAATCAATTTGAGCTATTTATTTGTCATTTTATATGTTTTGAGATTTTAATTATATTCAAAATATAAATTCTGTTATTCACATCTAATGTGTTTATCTCAGTATCATCTTTATATAATGAAACACTTAGTGTTCTAGAATATAAAGGTTTATCCACAATGGATTAAACACTGATATAGAGATAATGTCTCTAGTCAAACTAGTTACATTATAACAGTTCCTAATTTAAGTACACACCCGAAGGGTAGTTCCTAAACTTAGGTATCTACGGTCGAAACAGCGACTTTCGTCCCGTTTCCGATTCGCAGAGCAATCTCAGCTTGAAGTCAGTATCCTGCTCAAAGCAGATTCTGAACATCAATACATATATTTTATGTACCACACTAAGTATTTAAAATCTAATTTCAATACTAGTAGTGAACATAACTTTGACAAACATTTTTAAAGTAAGAGCCTTGCCCTTTCTTTAATTCCTTCGTGTCTGCCATATCCAAATGGTAGTCACTTTGGGATATGTCAATTATCCTTTTCAATATTTCAGGAACCTTAGGCCAAGCCTTGGGTTTTTAGAATATCGAAACGATGTGCACCTCGTGCTACATGCCCAATTGCAAACTTTGACTTTTCACCTCTAGAATAGTCAATTAATTCTCCAAGAATTATTTATTGCAATTTTAATACTTCTTAAATCTAAAATTAGATTTATGACAAGTATATTAAATTAAGCATTAAAGTCATCATCACATAAATCTTCCAAAGATTTTATGCTCTACTTATTTTGCTTAATTTTGGGCTTAAGGTATAATAAGTTATTTTATCAAATAAAGTAACCTATTATTTATTCCCAATTTGAAAATTAAATCATTTAAAATATTTTAATCCCAGATTATATTTTAAATATCCAACTTTTCAATTTTATCTTGATTACAATAGTCCAACTATTTAATCAACGATTAGTGGTACTATATATATTATAATGATTATAATAGTCCAACTATATAATCAAATATAATCCAAATTAATTAACCTCAATTACATTGATTACTATAATCCAATTATAAAATCAACTGTAAACTGAAATTAATTAATTCAAATATATTGATTAATATAATCCAATTATATATAATCAACTATAATACAGTCCAACTGTATATTAAAACAACATTAAATATTAGTCCAACTAATACTTTTAATATATGACGAGTGATATTTGTTTGAGCGCATTATGGCGAGTAATTGAACGAATATTGCAAATTCAATTCTTGCCTCCCACTATTTTTCGTCGAGCCTCTAACCCTCTGTCGAGTACTCGGGAAACCGTGTTTCCTAGTGGGCTAGGATCCCGTTAAATATCACACAATCTTGACTTTGGCCAACAAATTGTATGATAATTAACTAGGTAGATCTCTAAGATCAATTGGATCTCATCCAACTCCTAGATCCGTAGGTGGACATCCAAGTCCGAAACATATATCTTATATATGCCTATATATCCAATATATACCCTAACCTTTTTCCTCTGAATCAACTAGGCCTTGGCTTTGGCACAACAAACCTGATGATCCCAGTCAAGCGCGGACCCATTGACCATGGAAGCTTCGTAATCAATGTCGATGGACAAGAAGTGGTCTTGACTTTGGCCAAAAAACCACAACTTGGACAAGACACCAATATGGAACAAAGCTTCGTGATTCAAGCACATCTTCGACGGACAAGGGCTTGACTTTGGCCAACAACCCATGCCAATCTAGGATCTTGAGCAAGAATCACTCAATGGAAGGAAAAGACGCATGATATTTTGATGAGGGCTTTTCGCGTGCAAATTGGCTACCAATTTCATTATCTTTGTTAAGGTCTCATCATCATACACCCTTAAACATGCATTCTAAATACATAATAAAGCGAGTATGAAAATAAATAATAATGATATGCGGATGGATACTTAACACATTGATCCTAGATCAAATCTCTCCCTTTCTCACTCAAGCTAGCACTTGTATTACTTCTACCCGTTACACTACACTTCTAAAGAAACCTCATTTACATTGAGGGGAATAGGTGAGAAGAGAATACAAAGAGAATAAAGGTGATAAGGCTGGACACGCAGGTCCAATTTAATAAATCGAATTTATTACAACAATTTCCAAAATTGCCCCACCCGACTAATATCCATCCGATATACATTATTCATTCATCACAACCACGTATTCACACATAAGCATGCTATCAATCAATCTAATCAAATTAATTAATCTGATAATTATGTGATCATCCAATGTTCAAACAACGATTTGATTTTGCTCGAGTCAAACTCGTTTTTGCGAATAAGTACTCAAAGTACGAATTCATGAATTAAATTAAACTACATCATTAAATCCAATTTAACATGTATTTAATACTAATTCACTATTCAATTCCAAATTAAATATTACACTTTATTTAATAAACCTTTAACGACTTAAATTCCAAATTTAATCGCGTCGGGTCTCAAAGCCCGATTAACGTCCAACGTCAATTCAATTCAAGTCTAATGGGCTTTAATTAATTTCTTTAAGGCGTGGGCTTCGGCAACCAAAGCCCAATCAAGGAGTAACCCCATAAGCCTAGAAATCAATTTAGGCCCATTAGGCCCAATTAAACTTTAAAGGTTTATAAGTTGCATTTGGGCTTTATGGTAGTGGTTTTGGGCCCAATTGGATCCAATCCATTTGGCCTAAACCCAACTTGTACAACAAAGCCCAATAAGCCCATTTACAACATAATAAGCCCAAATCCAATTTAAGGCCTAAATAACTAAATTACATGAATCCAATTCCGCAATTTAATTACCTAAAGTGCATTACATGATTAATCACCCAAATCAATATTTCCAAAACATGAAATTAGTCCAATTAATCATGCTCATTATCATCATCACATGTCCAACACATAAATGAAAAAATCAAACCCATTACATGCTTTTAAGCTCTCGGCCAAGGAGGGATTTTGTGTCCGATTTGGTTTCAATCCAATCGAACCCACAATCGACATTAAATCACCATCCAATTTGATTTCATACACATCCAATGTCACAAAATCAAAATTACCAAGACATTAGGGCATTATACCATTCGGCCACCATAAGCATTTTGGGGATTTTGTTCAATTCAAAATTCAATCCAATTAATCTTAAATTAACATCATCCTACATGATTACAACTCATCCAATGAATCAAAATGAAAAATTCCAAGAATTCCAAAATACTCATCACATTCGGCCAACATGAATTTTGGGGAAAAATTGATCCAATCAATTTCATAAATTGATCCAATCAACACTAATTAAACATGTTATAAGCATACTCAAACATTCAATTCATTCAAATCATGCTCAAAACAATTTACCCAAATTTTAAGCCCTAAAATTTTCATGCTCAAACCTAGGCTCTTGATGCCATTGTTGGTTTCTATTAAGGTCCCGGATCGATTATAAGCATGAAAAACATTGCGAATACATATCGACGAAGTTGCGGAATACTCACATCGATCGGTTGAGACGATTTGAAGACGAATGGAGCCAAAAACGCTCACTGGTTTGGCACCACTGCTGTGCAGTTTGCTCACTGTTTTGGGCAGTTTTGGATCCAAATTTGAAGCTCCCAACTTCGTCGAATGGATCCCGCCTCATGGGTGAACCTCCCTAACACCTTCGCAAGTCTCGTAAGTGTGCTAGCACTTGAGTTTTGCCACAAAAACTCACTCATTGCTCCCCTAAAGCTCACGGCAGTGAGCTGTGTTGGAAGAAGAAAGAAACAGCCCCTTGGGCGTGAGAAGGAGAGAAAATGGAGGAAATGTGTAATGGTTGACTTGGTAAATGAATTTCCAAAATGCTTTATATATTTTTCAAAAAAAAAATTAAGCATTTACCATTTTTATTTATCAATAAAATCAAATGGTAATGGCATCTCACCACCAACACTATTCCACCAAACCACATCAACTATTCATTTCACTTTATCAAAGTGACATGTGTGGTCCATCACTCAATCAATCACATCACAATCAATCAATCAATCACTCAAAGTGACTTTTGATTTGACGCTTGATGTGACGAATGATTTGACGCTTGATGTGACTTGCGTTGCCGCACTCGAATTCGAAATACGAATGCGCTCGCAATCACACTCGGGCTCGGTTTCGCTAATTCCTAATTAGCGAATTTTCCGTCGCGTCGTAATTAAATGATTACGCCTAGCGAATTCACTATTCACGTCGCTAACGAATTAATTCTAAATTAATTCGTTCGCTCGAATTAAAATCCAATTTTAATTCCGCGTCGAAATCCAATTTCGTTTAATATATCGAATATATTAATTTACCGATTAATTCCAAATTAATCGTTATCTCTCTCTAGACGATATTTTATCCTAGATAAAATATCTCCGTAATTAATCCTAGATTAATTTTCTCTTCTTCTATATAATCCCAGATTATTAATGAGTGCGAGTTATGCGTCATCGGTGCATTATCGGGAAGCGACCCATGAGATCCCCGGATAATTCGGGTAGTAAATACGGTCGTCGGAGTATCCGAATCACGTACGTACCAAGTACTACGTTCTACCGATTTACGAGACAAGATCGGCTTCTAGCAAAGCACGAAGTCTATCCAATTCTCCGGTCATATTCTCTAAGAATATTTAAGATCTATATCAAGCGTAGTATACCAAGTATCGTGTATATCGGCCCAGTATCGGATAGTCACGTGCTAGGGCTGGGGGGGCTGGATAAGTGTCTGCCCCGTCCGAAGCACATATCGGATGTCTGGTAACTAGTCTCTATAATCGGATATACATGACCTTGTCATAATATCCCGATGGCCGGCCAGCACTTAAGAGCACTAATACCGTATCCTGCGTGACATCATCTCCACTATGACTGGAGTGATACTTCCGTCTTGACATTACACCCAATACTCTACGATTCTCAATATACCCAGCATTGGCGTACACAGAACCGGTTAGAGTCCTAGACGACCTCAACAAAAGTATACTGATTGTCGTAAGCATTAGCGGTGCAAGTCTCAGGTTAAGACCATACACACCTACCCTGATGTCGGACTCCCATAGACACATAGTCATAATACCAATGGGATTCCGAGGGGTCTATCCAGAGCGAAGCTGTTTCCCGTACCATCGGTGAAACACAACCTCCTATCGCACTTGCATGAGTATCCAATACCCAAATATATGAGAACTATGCCGTTGTGCCCTCACAACGCGCACAAGTGCAATACTAGCCTATTCCACATTATCGATGTCCAGTCTCGATAATACTCCGGCTAGGGATATTTAATGATTAATCCTTCGTGGACTGATACTGTCTCATATCATCTCAATCCAGGAACTAATCATAGGGACCTCTCTTCATTTATATATCTAAGGTGATCTAATCACAAATGATGAGAGTGCAATTTCCTTGTCACATAGTTAATTTGTACAACAACACTATGATCTGTACAAATAGTGACGCTATGGGTCATATTATCCAACAGGAAGAACTGATGATGAAGTTGGAATGGCTGCCTCTCGAGGAGGATAATGAGCCTAAGAAGAGCCCAGTTCCGGAGAGAAGTGTATGTAGGCCGATGAAGACATTATCTTCCTGATTTATTTGAGTGTACTCCTTGCTTTTGTTAGCAATAAAGAAAATCATTTGCTCCTGACTGCCCGAGTCTCATCCTTTAACTTGCATATGACTTAAGCTCTTTGATTCTCAAACTCAACTAAGACAAATGCTTCAACCTTGGTACGCATGAAAGCCCCAAGGAAGGAAGTCTATTTAGAGTGAAGTACCGCCGAAAAGAACGAAAAAATCTAGAAGAAGTATTGGGATTGAAATTGCCAAAGTTTTGCTTGGTCTTACGAGGACATGCCTGAGGTAGATAGAAGTATAGCCCAACATTCAATACCAACTATCCGAACATGAAACCGGTGAAAAACAAAGCTCATTAGATGAGACCTGAATGGGCCGAGAAGGTCAGAGAGGAAGTTAAGAAGCAAATAGATTTGGGATTCCTTGAAGTGGTAAAATATCCCGAGTGGTTAGCCAACATCGTGCCGATGCCGAAGAAAGATGGGAAAGTCAGATGTGTGTTGATTACAGAGATCTTAACAAGGCATGCCCGAAAGATGATTTCCTTTGCCGCATATAGGTGTGCTTGTTGATAGTGCATCTTTGTCTTCCATGTACTCATTTGGGCTTAAGAATGCTGGAGCCACTTATCAGCGGATGGCCACTACTTTTTTTCATGACTTAATGTACAAGGAGATTGAAGTATATGTAGATGACATGATGGTCAAATCAGAGACAAGAGATGGGCATATAGAAGCGTTGGAAAAGTTCCTTGAACGAGTTGACAAGTATAACTTACGGTTGAATCCTAAGAAGTGTGTATTCGGAGTAACATCGGGTAAGCTGCTCGGCCATACAGTAGGAATGGGTGGAATAGAAGTAGATCATGAGAAGATCAAGGCTATTACAGAAATGCCGGCACCGAAGATAGAGAAAGAAGTCAGGGTCTTCCTTGGGAAAATCCATTATATCAGTCGGTTCATTGCAAAGTTGACGTCAGTGTGTGAGCCTATCTTCAAGCTATTCAGGAAGGACCAGTCGGTAAAGTGGAATGAGCAGTGTCAGGAAGAATTCGACAGAATCAGAGAATATTTGGTGAAGCCTCATATTCTGAAACCTCCGAGACAGGGTAGACCATTGGTACTTTATCTGGCTATTGAACCCGAAGCACTGGGGGCGATGATGGTACAAGCAAATGAGACAGGACTAGAGCATGCAGTCTACTACCTTAGTAAGAAGTTGCTTCCGTATGAAGCCCGCTATCAAGAAGTGGAGAAGATTTGTCTAGCAGTAGTATGGGCATCCAGAAAATTGCGCCATTACTTCCAATCCTACAAGATCCAAGTTTTTGCAAAGGAGAACCCTTTGAAATACTTGCATTCATTGTCTTCACTAGTTGGAAAGTTTGGCAGATGGTTAGTACTACTGACAGAGTTTGACATCGAGTATCTCACTTCTAAGATGATCAAAGGACGAGCCGTGGCAGAGTTACTGGCATTGCAGCCTGTCGAAGGGGATCAGTACAAGTTTGAGTTCCCCGATGAGGAAATCCAAGCTATAGCAGTCCAAGGATGGAAGATGTATTTTGATGGAGCAGTGAACTGCAAAGGAGCCGGAATCGGTATTGTAATAGTAACCCTTGGGGGAGAGACTTTACCTATGGCTAAGAGGTTGTCGTTCAAAGTGACTAACAACATGGCTGAGTACGAAGCATGTGCATTCAGGTTGACTGCATTGATAGCCTTGAGAGCTACGAACGTGGAGGTTTACGGAGACTCAATGTTGGTGATCCGACATATGCAAGGAGAATGAGAGCTAAAGGAAGAACGGTTGAAGCCGTACTTGTTCCGTCTCAGGAGTCTGACACAGACTATCCCTGACTGCAAATTTCAGCACTTGTCGCGGGAAGAAAATCATATGGCAGATGCATTGGCTACACTAGCTGCGACTTGGGAAAATCCAGAGAAGTTGATAATGAGACCACTTGTGTTGACGATAGCGAGTAGACCAATCTACGAGATAGAGGGAATATTGGAAGTAGAGGTCGATGACGGGAAACCTTGGTATCATGATATTCAGAGGTACCTGGAATACGGGGAACTCCTAGAGGAAGCGAGCAGAAAAGACAGAATCGCCATTCAGAAGTTGGCTTCTCAGTATGTGAGTCTGAAAAGAGAACTCTACAAGAGGCAGGTAAATGGTATTCAGCTGAAGTGTTTGGGAAGAGAAGAAGCTCAGAAGGTAATGGAAGAAGTGCACGCCGGAGTATGTAGGCCGCATATGAACGATTTGAATTTGTCTCGTAAGATTGTGAGGCAAGGTTTTTACTGGTCAACCATGGAAGCTGACTGCGCGAAGCTGGTAAAGAACTGTCATGATTGTCAGGCGCATGGGAATTTGAATCATTTGCCACACACAGAGTTACATGGGTTGTCAGAGCCATGGCCTTTCTCAGCATGGGGAATAGACATGATCAGAGAGATTCGAACAAATGCGTCGAATGGGCATCGCTTTATAGTCGTAGCTGTGACTACTTCTCAAAATGGGTGGAAGTCGAATCATTCCGTAATGTTACAGCGAAGCAGATGGCTAAGTTCATAGCTCAGAATCTCATTTGTCGGTATGGTATGCCGCACCATGTGGTAACGGACAACGGAGTCCAGATTTAGGGAGAGACAAAAGCGATGCTACAGAAGTATGGAATAGGTCATCACAAGTCCTCACCATACAGGCCGCAAGCTAATGGGGCAGTTGAGGCAGCCAATAAGACGATAAAGACGATTTTGGTGAAGATGACAGAGAATTACAAGACTGGGCTGATAAGCTACCGTATGCCCTGTGTGGGTACATGACATCTGTGAGAACGGCAACAGGAGCTACACCTTACTCTTTGGTCTACGGAATGGAAGCTGTATTACCATTGGAAGTTGAGATACAGTCCATGCGAGTATTAGCAGAAGTAGAGTTGCCTGAACGGGAATGGGCCTCGCAGAGGTTTGAACAGTTAGCATTGATGGATGAGAAGAGGATGAAGTCCTTGCATCACATGCAGATATATCAGAAGAGGTTGGCTCGAGCATTCAATAAGAAGGTGTGTCATACCAAGATCAGGAAAGGTGATTTGGTGCTTAAGCAGTCGAAGCCATCGATAACCGACCCAAGAGGGAAGTTCAGACCAAACTGGGAAGGACCCTACATTGTTCAGAAGGTCATGGGAAATGGAGCAGTGAAACTGTCAAACTTAGAAGTGAATGAGTTCACAGAGCCGATCAATATTGACAGATTGAAGCTGTACTTTTCCTGAGACTGAGTAGTCACCAGCAGAAGACCTAACCCGACGGGATAAGAAAACTCATGCATGCATGCATACACGTAACATATTTTGCATCATTTTTTGTGTTTGTTTTGTTTTGTTTTGTGTTCGCAGGTGTCGAAGACAGAAAAGAGAAGCGGCAAAGACAAGTCAATCAGAAACTATGAAGCACTGTATTGGATTCGGGTAGCAATCTGAGGGTTGAGGCCCATATGAGTTGAGTTTCGGGTATGGATCTCAGGGGGTGAAGCCCATGTTGTCAGCAACAGAAATGATGAATTCCTTGGAGTAAGTGAGTGAGTGAAAAAAAAAATAGAGAGAGAGAAAAATATTTGGTAGTTAGACATATGTCCGGTGATGACATTGTGTGCTATAGGGAAAAGCTTTAGGAACGAGAAGTGCGAGACGTGCTCTTATCCGGTATTTTGAATGGATTGATCTCTGCTAGACGCATGAAGCACTTGATAAAGGTATCTCAGCAGTAGAAGCCTGAGCGGTTGATGAGATGACTAGTTGAAGAGATGATGGATCAGTGAATGACCGTTCGCCTGGATGTCCACCTTGATTCGCCTACGCTACGATAGATGATATGGTTGGAAATAAAGAAAGAAAAGTCTCTGCAATGAAAAGAAAAGAAATAGTATGCCTATAACCGATAAGCGTGAAGCTACCCATGGGCGAGTATTAGGAGCACCATGAGGAGAAATGCTACCTTAAAGGGTAGGTGTGTCAAGAAAAGAAAAAGAAAAGAGAAAAGAAAAGAGAAAGAAAAAAGAATGAAAAGAATGAAAAGAAAGAGATGATGTAATAAAAGAAGACCATATCATGTTGAGTACGTCGAAGTAATCACAGAATGTGACCCAGACATCCAGGTTGGTTAGACCCACTGATCCGATTCTCCGAAGTGAAATCATCAAGTTGGCTAGCTTATGGAATAAGCTGCGAAAGGGCCTTGGCACACACACACTAGGAGTCTAGTTCAGATTTCCTATTCAGACGATTGGATTTGAGTATGTCAAGTACTTTGAAGGTTCTTTGGTTTTGACGCGAAGCATCCGTTGAGGACGAAAATATGTTTTGGCTATCAAGATTATCTCGAAGAGGAGCACTACAATGTGTTGAAAGAGAGTAACAGCATCAGTAATAAACTTTCCGGGTATGGCATTATGGGGGCGAGGCCCACATTGATTCAGCATTAGTTCTGCCGGGTATGGCATTCTGGGGGCGAGGCCCACATTGGTTTAGATCAGTTTCTACCGGGTATGGCATTCTGGGGCAAGGCCCGCATCATCATCAGATCAGATCAGCCAGGTACGGCACTTCGGGTATAGAGATATTAGATCAGCCAGGTACGGTACTCCGGGTATGGAGATAGCAGATCAGTTCAGCCAGGTATGACACTAAGAGTATGGAGACATCAGATCAGTTTTGCCAGGTACGGCACTCTGGGTATGGAGATATCACACTGCGACGCCCTAGGTACAGGGTTAGCATTCAGACATTTATGGCTCTCTAGGTACGGAGACGTCACCGCGACACCCTAGGTACGGGGTTAGCATTCAGACATTTGTGGCTCTCTAGGTACGGAGAGATCACCGCGACGCCCTAGGTACGGGTTTAGCATTCAAACATTTGTGGCTCTCTAGGTACGGAGACGTCACTACGACACCCTAGGTACGAGGTTAGCATTCAGACATTTGTGGCTCTCTAGGTACGGAGACATCACTGCGACACCCTAGGTACGGGGTTAGCATTCATAAATTTGTGGCTCTCTAGGTACGGAGACGTCACCGTAACACCCTAGGTACGGGGTTAGCATTTAGACATTTGTGGCTCTCTAGGTACGGAGACGTCACCGTGACACCCTATGTACGAGGTTATCATTCATAAATTTGTGGCTCTCTAGGTACGGAGACGTCACCGTAACACCCTAGGTACGGGGTTAGCATTCAGACATTTGTGGCTCTCTAGGTACGGAGACGTCACCGCAACACCCTAGGTACGAGGTTATCATTCAGACATTTATGGGTCTCTATGTACGGAGACATCACTGCAACACCCTAGGTATGGGGTTAGCATTCAGACATTTGTGGCTCTCTAGGTACGGAGACGTCACCGCGACACCCTAGGTACGGGGTTAGCATTCTGACATTTTTGGCTCTCTAGGTACGGAGACGTCACTGCGACACCCTAGGTACGGGGTTAGCATTCAGACATTTGTGGCTCTCTAGGTACGGAGACGTCACCGCGACACTAGGTACGAGGTTATCATTCAGACATTTATGGCTCTCTATGTACGGAGACGTCACTGCGACACCCTAGGTATGGGGTTAACATTCAGAAATTTGTGGCTCTCCAGGTACAGAGACGTCACCGCGACACCCTAGGTACGGGGTTAGCATTCAGACAAGGTATGGGGTTAACATTCAGACATTTGTGGCTCTCCAGGTACAGAGACGTCACCGCGACACCCTAGGTACGGGGTTAGCATTCAGACATTTGTGGCTCTTTAGGTACAGAGACGTCACTGCGATGGGGTTACCATTCAGACCACAGCGACACCCTAGGTATGGGGTTAGCACGCCAGGTACGACATGTAGATTATTATGGACTACTGCGACACCCTACGTATGGGGTTAGCATTCAGACAACAACAAACATCACTGTGGCACTCTAGGTACGGAGACGCAACCGCGACGCCCTAGGTACAGGGTTTAGCACAATCAAATCAACTCAACTCAACATGGCAAGTCAAGTGGCAGCTGGCGAGCCAGGTAAGTAAAAATGCATTGCACGTACTTTGATAGGATTGTCTTTGTCAAATACTGCATAAGTCCCATCAAAGTGGGGGCGACTATAGGCACTGTATTTTTGCATATAAGTCCCGATGATGAGTCTCGTATGGAGACACTACCTCTTTAGTTGTGAAAGCCGCGGGAAACGGACGTTGGAAGGGTAAAGTTGGAAATTGGTGTTCTTGTTGGATTTAATTCTGTTGTTTGGCTTCGGTTGCTTGTTGGATCTCTATTTCAAAGCTTATCCTCGGCCCAAAACCCCCATAAACCACTCACCAAACCATAAACCAAACCCAAATACCCAAGCCCACTAAGCCAAACCAAGTCCACGCCCATGGACCACATTCACGCCCATTCCCCTCTTAATTAAGAAGATGTACATTTAACACATGCTTAAATCAAGTCAAATCCCTTCCTAATTAAAAGAAATCAAATCAAATCCCTTGCCTAATCAAAAGCAATCACTATCCTAAATTGTAGAGATTCATTCCTTATGTGATACTGATTAGGAGAGGTCACCATCATTAGAAATCCTATTCCTTGTCGTACAAGGATTACCTCCATCCCATTTGCCTATAAAAAGAACCCTTCACCACCCTTCTCAACCCTAACACATTCAGAGCACATTCACGCCCAAGGCCTCCCAAAATTCATCCCCATTTCCGCATATTCAAGTCTTAAGTATCCTTATTGCCGCAACACACCCCAAACACCATCCAATTGCCGTGAACATCAACCAGCAACACTCTTCCATTGCCACATCTTTACCTTAAAATATCCCTGAAATTACCCCTAATCACCACATAAACCCCTCTGAAAACCCTCCATATTGCCGCGCAAACTCACCAAAATAGCCCCTCCATTGCCGCACACAGCTCTCACCACACAGCCCTCACCTCACAGCTCATAACTCACCAAAATAGCCCCCATTACTACCGCAAAACAGTCTTGTACTGCAGTCCCCCTCATTACCGCATATTACCCTTCCAAATAACCCTGAAATTACCATAATCACCACACAAAACCCTTGCACACAGCCCATACTTGTGGGCCAAAACAGCCCACTGAAATCGCCCCACTGCACCCAAAAAAACTGCACTGTTTAAACCCCATAAACTGTACCTTTTTTACCACCAAAATAGCAGCAAAACAACAGCGAAACAGAGTAAAAATAGCAGCCCGAACATCAAAACAACGAGGAGAAATGTTGAGTTAGTGAATCAAAGGAGTTACGGATCATTCGCCCTTCCAACGGACGTGTAACGCCTGTTCGTGAGACGACAAAAGAGGTTAGACCTGAGGGCACTTTGTTACTTACTAACTTTCGTATATTTTATTTATTTTTTAAAATATTATTACATGAGAGTCGTTTGAGGCATGATGTGATTGTTGGATGGGCGGAACGTGTGTTCTCTTTTGTGGTATATAGGATGGAAACTCGGATGTAAATTCCGTAACCGATTCCGAATGGACGGTATTGCGGTCTGCACTCAGGATACAACACCACGTACCACTTAAGAGACACATATTTCGTTTCATCCAAACTTGTATTTGAGCATGTTATAGTTTGTAGGTTATTTATTTATTATTTAAAACATGATTTAATTTACTTCGTTATTTATTTTCAAAGCATAATTATGTTATTGTTCATGCATGGTACTTTGTTTAGTTTATATCTATGTTTAAGTAGTTATTTGTTGTTTTGATTGAATGGTTTAATGTGCTCATTGTGTGGTTTATGTTTGCCGTTTAAAGATTTACTTTCAAGCATGCAAACTTAGATTATGAGTTATTTGATGAATGCATATTAGACCTAAGTGACCCTTGAGCATACATGTTGAGTAGATTCGGTTAGTTTATTGCACAAATCATATCATCACAAGCGACATAAGTAAGGGACCATTCCGAACCCAACGGTTTGAGGTCTTCCCTTGCGAGGGGTGAGTACGACCTTAAATCTCATTTTCCCGGTTCACACCGGGTGGCGACTCTATTATTCTCCAGTTTAGTCCCCCGCGGGCTACTCCATACTCCCACTAGGCCGCGAGCCTAGAACAGCATGCGTCTCGCCAAGTCCTGTGTCCTACAACAAGTAAATTAGATAGCTTCAAAATTAATAACTCAAGAAAAATAAGTCCCCGGCAACGGCGCCAAAAACTTGACCGGTGCATTCACACGCGTATAACGCAAGCGCACCTATCGTTCAAGTAGTATAAAAATATTGATCCCACGAGGACTTAATTCCTACTGTTGTTATTAATTATTGATACAATTTATTTACAGGTATCTAATTATAGGAAGAAGGGATTTGATTGCTTTTGGTTGGTTGAATGTGGATTTGAGAATTAAAATAAAAACAGACTCAAAAGAAAATACTAAGGAAAATAAAAGAAAAGACTCAAGGATCTAGGGTCGTGACTCCACACAATAATATTAAAAAGATGAATTGACTCTCTTATTTATATGTAATAAATTAATTGCTAACCTGAAACATGATGATATGCAAAAGCCTTTTCTGATGGTCAGACGCAAATACCCAGTATAACCCAATTGAACCATATTCCTATGTCAACCAAATTACCTGGATTCATTAAGGTCAAGTTCCAATTATGGCTACCCCATGCCCGACAGGTATATTCCTATCCTGTAAGGAAATCTATTAAAGGGTTATCTATCCTCAAGGAAGATCGTAAGCTATTGAATCTAAGGATGAAACCTAAAATTTCTATGTCTAGTTCATTTTAAGTTTACCCCGTCAATCTTATTGGTGATCAGACAACAAGAAGCATTAAGCTTAAGACTCAATAAACAAACTAAAGAATTACCCATAAAAAGAAAATCAATTATTTAGTGTGGATACTGTGTTTCATCACTTCCCTAGAATAAAAATAAAATACTGGGGTTGGGGGATCTACTTTTACTATTTATAATTTATAAATCTCCCTTACTATAATATAAAAATTAATCATGATATTACTGACCGACCTTATAGGTGGTATTCTCATTAAATTAGATTTAATTAAGTCCGACCAGCCATAAAGGTGGTATTATTATTTGTCCATAAACCAGCCATATAGGCGGTAATTATCTGTCACCTAAAGACCGGCCATATAGGCGGTGTTACTTTATGTCAAATAAATAAAACCAGCCATTAAGGCGGTAATCCTTTTAATTTGAATTATAATTTCCATATTATAATTAAGGGATATTAATCTAAATTAAAATAATAAAAGCTTCACCCTTCCCCAGTGGAAAATTAACTACAAAACATAAAAGAAAGGAGGAGAAGAAGAACTACTATTATTACTGAAAATTAAAATACATAATTAAAATATTATTTATATTTACAAAACTAGATGCAATCCTCTAAAAACATGGAAAAACTCCCAAGGAAAACACACCAAATGAAGTGAAGAAGGCCTGAATTTATAGGCAAAATCTGCAACCGGCGTCGCGACACTGGAACGCGTTGAAGGTCAACTGGCTTTGACCACGCGTGTTTTATTGGCGCAATCTGGTGATTGTTAGACATTATGTCCCATAGCGTCACTGTTTGTAAATGATATTGTATTATTGTACAAAATTAACTATGTGATAATGAAATTGCCTTTTGCCGTTTTGTAATATTATTTACTTTGATATATAATGGCGAAAGTCCATATGATTAATACCGGATTGAGATGATATGAGACAGTATCAATCCATAAAGGTTTAATCATTAAATATCCTTAGTCGGAGTATTATCGAGATCGGACATCGATAATGCGGAATAGACTAGTATTGCGCTTGTGCACGTTGTGAGGGCACAACGCATAGTTCTCATATATTTAAGTATTGGATACTTATGCAAGTGCGATAGGAGGTTGTGTTTTACCGATGGTACGGAAAACAGCTTCGCTCTGGATAGACCCCGCGGAATCCCATTGGTAGTATGTTTGCGTGTCTATGGGAGGCCGCATCAGGGTAGGTGTATATGGTCTTAACCTGAGACTTACATCGCTAGTACTTGCGACAATCGGTAAACTTTGGTTTTGGTGGTTGGGGACCTTAACCGGTTCTGTGTACACCTCTTCTGGGTTTTTTGAGAATCGTAGTGTACTGGATGTGATGTCGAGATGGAAGTATCACTTCAGACATATGGAGGTGATGATCACGCAGGACACAGAACTAGTACTCTATAAAAGGTTGCAACCGTCGGGACAATATGACCAGGTCAGGATTGTCCGATTTAAAGAGACTAGTTGCTTGATGTCCGATATATGTTTCGTACGGGGCAGACACATTTCCAGCCCCAGGCCTTACATGTGATCATCCGATACTGGTTCGATATACGCAATACTACGGTATACTACGCTTGATATAGATCTTATATTCCTATAAGAATATTTCTGGAGAATTGGGTAGGCATGGCGCTTGATAGAAGCCAACCTTGTCTTGTGAATCGGTAAAAACGTAGTACGTGGTACGTACGTATTCAGATAATCTGACGGCCGTATTTACTGCCAACATATCCAGAGATCTCTTGGGTCGCTTCCTGAAGATTCACCAATGACGTATGATTCAAACTCGATTAATCTTGGATTAATTACGGAGGGACTTTATCTTGGATAAAGTACTATACATAGAGAGAGAACGATTAATTTGGAATTAATCGTAAAATTATTATATTCGATATAATAATCGAAATTCGATTTCGACGCGAAATTAAAATTAGATTTTAATTCGGGCAAACGAGTTAATTTAGAATTAATTCGTTAGCGACGTAAATAATAATTTCGCTAGGCGCAATTATTTATTTAAATTCGATTTAATTAACGTCGCGACGTAAGTTCGGTATTTCGGAAATATCGAACCCGAACGCGTGAGTGCACGTGGGCCCACTTTCATTTGGAAACGTGTGGGGCCCACATGACACATGTCATATTATGCATTATTTAACTCTAATGCATTGCATGGAGATAGTGTACAATGCACTCAATGGTTTTGCATGGAAATTGAGTGTTTGACACTCTAAGTCATTGCATGATTTGTGTCATAAGTTTATTATTAATTTAATAAATATTATGGCATAAATTTAAATTGATTTTTTGTAACAAAAATCATTAAAAAAAACTCTCCTCTCTCTCACATTGCCGAAACTACATGCAGTTTTGGGGCTCTCCATTTCTTCAATTTTTGTGGCAAGATTTGAAGAAGTTGTGCATTCAAAATCACAACAAAGGCTAGCACCTTCAAGGGATCATACATAGGTGATATGGGAAACTAATCCTTGAGCTTGGAAGGATCAAACTCGACTTGGAGTCCCTCTTTCTTCTTGGCCGAGAGCTTCACTGCACAAGGGAGGAATTTCGCATCATCTTAGCATCCATTTTCAAGTATTGTGGGTATGATTCCGCCATACTTCAATTAATTCATTCATGTATTTATATATTTTGCTTGTTCTTGTTGATCTTGGGGCTTGGTAATAGAAACCAACAATGGTATCAGAGCTTAAAGAGCATGCAAATATATTAGGATGTTATTTGGGTAAAATTGTATGAAGCATGCTTTGATGCGCTTGCTTGATTAAATATGCTTAGATGTATGTTATTTGGATTATACATCATCAATTTCATGGAAAATAAATTGGATTAATTTTTCCAACCCAAATGAGGCTTGGCCGATACATGCAAGCATATGGACTAGATGATTTTTTAATTTTAAGACATTAGATGACTTGAAAACAATATGGAATGATGATTTGTAACTCGATTGGATTGAAAACGAAATCGAAACCATTTTAATCACCTTGGCCGAATGCTTGATGGAGGATTAGGGACTTGATTTTTTGATTAAATAATGTTGGACATATATATAAGATAAAAATATGATTAATGGATTAATTTGATATTTTGGGAATATTGATTTAAAGGATTAATCATGATAATACACTTTAATTAATTAGGTTATAAAATTTGGTTAGTTGGGCTTAATTTTGAATTGGGCCTAAAACTATTATATTTGGACATAATGGGCTTGGTTGGGCCAAGTAGATTTGGACCATTTGGATTGGATCCAAAATGGGCCTAAATCACACCATTTAAGCCCAAATATAATAAATGGGCTTTTATGTTTAATTGGGCCTTATGGGCTTGATATTGATTTTATGGCATATGAGGGTGATTCCTTATTGGGCTTGGTAATTGGGTTTGACCCATACATTGACCAAAACCCAAGCCTAAAGAAATCAATTGAAAGCCCATCGGACTTTAATTAAACGGACATTAGATGTTAGTTGGGCTTTGAGACCCGATTGTATTAAGATTTGGAATCTAAGTTATAAAAGCGCAATAAAAGTGTAAATATTTAATTTAGAATTAATAATAGGATTAGTATTGAATACGACTTAAATTGGATTTAACGAGTAGTTCGATATAATTCGTGAATTCATACTATAACTATTTTATTCTCAAATGAGTTGGACTCGCGCAAATGCAAACAATTGTTTGAACATTGTATTGTCACCTAATTAAAGACTAATTAATTGGATTTGATTGGTTGTATAACATGCCTTGAATGAATGAATGTGGATGTGATGTATGGATAATGTATATCGGATGGATATTAGAAGGGAAGGGTAATTTTAGAAATTATTGTAAATTTAGAATTTATAAATTGGACCTGCGTGTCCAGCCTTTCTCTTATTGTCTCTTTGTATTCTCTTCTCACCTAATTCCCCTCAATGTAAATGAGGTTTCTCTTATTGTATTATGTAATTGGGTAAGAGTAGAATAGTGCTAGCGGGGAGAGGAAAGGGAGTGATTTGTTCTAGGAACAAGTTGTTGTTCATATCCATCCGTATATCGCTATTACTTTACTTTACGCGCTTTATGATGTTTTAGAAGCATGCTTAAGGGTGTATGATGATGAGACCTAACAAAGATAATTAATTGGTTGCCAATTACGCGAAAAATCCCTCAAACAATATTAAGCGATTTTCCTTCCATTGAATGATTCTTGTTCAAGATCCGAAGTTGGCATTGGTTTGTTTGGCCAAAGTCAAGACCTTTGTCAATCAAGGATGTACTTGAATCATGAGAGTTTTGTTGCATATCGGTGTCTTGTCCAAATCGTGATTTTTATTGGCCAAAGTCAAGATCACTTTTTGTCCAATGACATTGATTACGAAACTTTCCTCGTCAATGGGTCCCGCTTAACTGGAATCATTAGGTTTGTTTTTGGCCAAAGCCAAGGCCTAGATGATTCGGAGGATAGGGTTAGGAAAATGTAATGGATACATTGACATTATACATATGTTTCGGACTTGGATGTCCACCTAACCGGATCTAGGAATTGGATGAGATCCAATTGATCATAGAGATCTACCTAAGTTAAATAGCATACAGCTTTTATTGGCCAAAGTCAAGGTTGTGTGTTATTTAACGGGATCCTAGCCCACTAGGAAATGCGATTTCCCGAGTTCTCCACAAGAGGGTTAGAGACTTGAAGAAAATAGTGGGAGGCTATTATTGAATTTGCAATTTCGTTCAGATACTTAGCCTTACGCGTCTTTCAAAATTATTTCGTCAATATTTTAATAATTAGTTGGACTAATATATTGTTATTTTGCTTGTAACAGTTTGACTGTACCCATAACATCGTTGACTTTATAGTTGGACTATAGTTGTCAAGATGACTGGCAAGGGTAATGTCCGCGACATAATCATGGGCGATAATGTCTTCAAAGGGACAAACTTTGCCGACTGGGAAATGAACCTCAAGATAGTGCTTGGGGCTAAGAGGGTGCTGTATACTATTCAGAGACCTCTCCCGCCTAAACCCACTGAGCCACTGGAGCTAGAGTTATGGAAGACTCATAGTGACGATTGTGACCAAGCTCAGTCAGTTATGCTAGCTGCAATGACCCAGCATTTCAGACGCCAGAACATGGACTTGGATCCCTATAACATGATGGCAAGATTGCGTGATCTCCACCGCACCAACAAGCGGATGGAGAGGTACGAGCTAGTAAGGAAACTCTTCCGCTCCCGGATGACAGACGGCGCATCAGTTGAGGCCCACGGGACTCAAATGATCGCTGACATAGATGAGTTAGCCAAGATGGGCATTGTCTTGGAGGCAGAGTTGACGATTGATATGCTATTACAATCGCTACCCGATACTTGGAAACAAATCATCATCAACTATAAGTTGATGGACACTGACGAAACTCTTGGAGAGTTGTTGTCCGTGCTGAAGGAGTCCGAAAAGGAACTCCTAAAGGGGAGCAAGCGCGAGGCGCATTATGCATCGACCTCTCATGCGCCAAGGGCTGGGCCCAAGGCAATTGGAGGTGCGAGGAAGAAGAAGTTCAAAAACAAGGGCAAGGGCAAGTTGACAGTGGCTTCTAGGAAGCCAAGGACAAATCTCGCGACATCTGCCTCAACTGCGGCAAGAGGGGTCACTGGAAACGTGACTGCCGAATGGGCAAAGGGCAGAGGGAGGATATCAAGGCTGGCAAGGCTATCGCCTCTGGTATGTTTGTTATTGAGATAAATATGAATACTTCTAGTTTTAAAAATTGGATTTTTGATTCTGGTTGTGGTGCTCATATTTGTACTGATGTGCAGGATCTGCAGGATAGCAGGGTGCTGGCATCGGGGGAGATGGATCTACGGGTCGGAAACGGAACACCAGTTGCTGTTTTGGCCGTAGGGACTTTTGTTTTAGAACTGCCCTCAGGGCATGTACTTAAACTTTTGAACTGTTATTTTGTACCTAGTTTAACTAGGAATATTATATCTGTATCCTTGTTAACCCAGCAGGGTTACACTTTTGTATTTAGAAACACTGGGTGTTATTTATATAAAAATGATGCAAAAATTTGCACAGCTGTTGCAAATAACGGTCTTTATATTTTGAATATAAATGAATCTCCTAAAATGACAAACAAAAGGCTCAAAAGGAGTAATCTAAAAGATGAAGCTTATATGTGGCATTGTCGTCTAGGACACATCAACAAGACTCGCATATCCACACTTTCGAAGAGTGGGTACTTGGACGAATTTGATCCCAATTCATATGACATCTGCGAATCTTGTCTTTTAGGCAAAATGCCTAAATCACCTTTTAGCGGTAAAGGTGAACGTGCCACAGAACTGTTGGCTCTCGTTCATACTGACGTATGCGGGCCCATGTCTAGCCAGGCTAGAGGTGGATTTCACTACTTCGTAACCTTCACAGATGATGCATCTCGTTACGGTTATGTGTATCTTATGAGACACAAGTCGGAAACTTTTGAGAAATTCAAAGAGTTTCGACACGAAGTGGAAAACAAACAGGGAAGAGTATTAAGACATTACGGTCAGACCGTGGTGGCGAATACTTAAGTTATGAGTTTCAAGATTACTTGAAAGAATATGGTATTCTTTCACAGTGGACTCTTCCTGGAACACCGCAATTAAACGGTGTGTCCGAACGGAGAAACCGCACCTTGTTGGACATGGTAAGGTCAATGATGAGTCGCAGTGAGCTACCAATATCCTTCTGGGGATACGCATTAAACAGTGCTATACTTATTTTGAATAAGGTACCGTCGAAGTCTGTTGAACAGACTCCATATGAGATATGGACAGGAAGGAAACCAGGTTTCTCTTTCCTGAAGATTTGGGGATGCTGTGTTGGAGTTAAATCAAGTCCCAAGATCAACAAATCATGCATAAAACCGCATATGAAGACATCAAAGGAGTAAGGCGGAAACATAACTCACATTGAACGGTTTTGATGAAATGAACACAAGTTGCGTTTTTGCCTCCTCCATGCTCACGGCAACAGCTCTCCAAGGCAGTGGGCTGCTCGGTTTGGACTGGTTCGGCTTCCTCCATGTTCGGCCATTGATGAGCTCCATTGAAGCTCAAAGCTTCAAGCTTCCATGCTCAAGGAATCACTTCCCTATCACCTATGTACCATTCATGGTGTGTGCTAGCACTTGTATTCTTCTTTTGCTTCTCAAATGCTCGGTCAAACCAGAACAATTTGATGAAGAATCGGCAGTGAAGCCGTGAGATGCAGAAGAAGAAAAGAGAGGGAGATGAGAAACCGTATATGCCTTGCATGTTGGAGAGAGAGAATGATAAGTTTAATATATCTTTATTACATTTACCAAGTAAATTAAATAAAATATATATATTACTTTTAATTCAAATTCAAAAAATAAAGCAATAAAGCTTTCCATCATTTCAACTTTTTGCTTTAAGTCACATCACATCACTTTAATAAAGTGACATGTTGTCAAGTCACATCACTCAAAGTGACAATTGATTTGACGCATGATGTGACAAATGATTTGACGCTTGATGTGACTCGCGTGCCGCGCTCGAATTCGAAATGCGAATGCGCTCGCAATCACTCTCGGGCTCGGGTTCGCTAATTCCAAATTAACGAATTTTCCGTCGCGTCGTAATTAAGTGATTACGCCTAGCGAATTCACTATTTACTTCGCTAACGAATTAATTCTAAATTAATTCGTTCGCCCGAATTAAAATCTAATTTTAATTCCGCGTCAAAATCCAATTTCTAATAATATATCAAATATTATTTTATCGATTAATTCCAAATTAATCGTTCTCTCTCTTTAATTAATATTTATCCCAGATAAAATATCTCCGCAAATACCCAGATTAATTTTCTCTCTCATCGAATTAATCCCAGATTAATTCTATCTCTCTCTTCTAATTAATCCCAGATTAATCAAAGTGCGAGTCATACATCATCGGTGAATCTTCAGGAAGCGACCCATGAGATCTCCGGATATGTTGGCAGTAAATACGATCGTCGGACTGTCCGAACACGTAAGTACCTCGTACTACGTTTATATCGATTTACAAGACAAGGTTGGCTTCTAGCAAAGCGCCATGCCTACCCAATTCTCCAGAAATATTCTTACAGGAATATATAGATCTGTATCAAGCGTAGTATACCGTAGTATTGTGTATATTAGCCCAGTATCGGATAGTCACGTGTTAGGGCTGGGGCTGGATAAGTGTCTGCCCCGTCCGAAGCACATGTCGGATGTCTGGTAACATAGTCTCTATAATCGAATATACATGACCTGGTCACAATATCCCGATTGGTTGCGCAACACTCAAGAGCACTAGTACCGTATCCTGCGTGACATCATCTCCACTATGACTGGAGTGACACTTCCGTCTTGACATCACATCCAATACACTACGATTCCTGATAAACCCAGAAGAGGTGAACACAGAACCAGTTAAGATCCCCAACCACCAAAACCAAAGCTTACCGATTGTCATAAGTATTAGCGATGTAAGTCTCAGGTTAAGACTATACACACCTACCTTGATTTCGGCCTCCCATAGACACCTAGTCATAATACCAATGGGATTCCGAGGGTCTATCCAGAGCGAAGCTGTTTCCCGTACCATCGGTGAAACACGACCTCCTATCGCACTTGCACAAGTATCCAATACTTATATATATGAGAACTATGCCGTTGTGCCCTCACAACGCGCACAAGTGCAATACTAGCCTATTCCGCATTATCGATGTCCAGTCTCGATAATACTACGGCTAGGGATATTTAATGATTAATCCTTCGTGGACTGATACTGTCTCATATCATCTCAATCCAGGAACTAATCATAGGGACCTCTCTTCATTTATATATCTAAGGTGATCTAATCACAAAATGACGAGAGTGCAATTTCCTTGTTACATAGTTAATTTGCTACAACAACACAATGATCTGTGCAAATAGTGACGCTATGGGTCATATTATCCAACAATCTCCCACTTGGCACATAGCCAGTCACTCGAGTGTCTAACACCCGAACTATGTAAGGTTCGCTCAAATTGCTGAGAAAAAGGTTTTCGTCAGCGGATTTGCTTAATTATCGTCTGACGCGATTTACACGATCATCACATCGCCACGATGTATGATCCGAACGAATCAGATGATATAGAAGTATATATCTGGATCGTCGATGAGACCTTTAATTCCTTAGCCTGTGCTGACGCCTAGCTCAGCTGCTAACAGAACTATATCTAATCTAATTAGATTCACTTTCGACCCAAAAGACTTCTATTGCTGCCTCAGCTGCAGCAATAATCCGCATTTGTTGTTTATTCGGCAACAGTTATCTTGCTTGGAAGATTTCCAGCTCACTGTCCCGTTATTCAAACTTTATAGTACCGTAGTATTTAATTGTTTGGAAACTTGCAGTAGTGATCCCAGTCACTTCAAGTTCTCCTTCTCCATAGTTTAAGACAACATCTTTAGTTCTCTAAGATACTAACAGATGTTCTTAACTTCAATCCAGTGACTATCACTTGGATTGACCCGATTGTGACTCCATATGCTCGAAGCGTATGAGACACCAATACAAGTACATTTTAAATGTACAATTTCCCAGAGAGTGTTAACAAACTCCAAATCTATCCCAGTAGATCTTTATTCCTTGAATAAAGGTTGTTACTCCCCAGAATTCTACGGAGAATTTCTATGAAAGCCAAGCTTTCACCAATTGCTTTATGGGAATTTCACTGTCAGTGCGCTCTCCCACTAACCTCCTTATATACACAAGAATTATTTCGTTTTGAGTCAAATTATCAACCATTATGATTATTTCAAAACGTCAGTTCCAAGAACCTTATGCTTGCATCAATCCAAACATGGATCGAATAACCCGCAAACCTTGTTTGTCGGTTATACAAAATCGTCAGGATGTTGTAAACATCCTCCAAAAGGTTTCCTTTTCAGGAAAGCGATTTTGATTTGTATTGACATATTTCATAAATGAAATATACAGTTATCAACAAGCATCTTCAAAATGGATTTACCATGGCAACAGGTAAAAAGGTTGAACCGTTATTAACATAATGTTGATAACGATACCTTTCCGTCAAAAACTTAGCTTTGCACGTTGGTATGTTGCCTTCCATGTATGTCTTCCTTGAAGACGTTTAATGTACCATAGGCACAACGCCTTGTGGTACAACAACTAGTATCCAAACATAGTTGTTATACATGGAATCCATTTTGGACTCATGGCACTTTGCCATAACAGGGAGTCGATACCTCGTATCACTTCCTCATAACGTAGTCGGTGGATATACCTTCACAAGATTGACATCTTTATGAGGTTAGATCAGAAACCCATACCCTTGGTTGTTTTCTGACTCTATCCGATCTACGAAGTTCTTGTGTATTTGAAGATTAATGGTATAGTTTCATCATTGATGAACTATTTGTGTTCCATTAAGGACTTCGTGCCTTGAACAGTATTACTCCGATTTTCATCGAGTATCACTATCCTCCCACTGACCACTGCATATCGGTATTTCTCTCAGGAAAACCGCATGGTGAGCAACAATCACATTGTTCTCATGTGAGATTTACAAGTACTATACTTAAGGTTTCCTTAAGATAACCTATATTGGCACTTATCCATTTGGGTCCTTAGTTTGGTATCATCCAAACGCTATGCCTGGCATACCCAAATTATCAGGAATGAGAAACCTCGTTCTTCTTCTGTTCATATCCTATATGATATCTGTCAAACAGATTTATATGGAACCTTATTCTAAATAAGTTTAGCACTGTTAATCCATATCCGGTTGAAGGAGATAGTAGCTCTGAGCGACTTGTGATAAACCTTATCATGTCCTCATCTGAAAGAATACCGTACTCTTTGATGTACGTATGAAACTTACTGCTTAAGTATTTTCCATTACGGTTTTACCGTGGCGGCATAATACTATAGCCGATCTGTTTTTCTACTTCGTGTCGAAACTCTAAAGTTTCCGATCTGTGTTCTTCAAAAGAAACACATAACCACAACGTGATGTCACATCCGTTAAGGTCACGAAATATTCATGTTCACATCTAGCCTAGCTAGATATGGGCCCACTTACTTCACCATGAATAGGGCTAACAGATCGGTGGCCCTTTTACTATTACCAAGTAAATAGTATTTTAGGTATTTAACCTAATAAACTAGATTCGTAGACCTTATTTGAATAGTCAAATCAGTCCTAGTACCCACTCTTAAAAAGTGTGGATATACGAGTCTTCTATAATTGTGTCCTAGACAAATGCCACAAATAAGTCTCTATTGATCAAATCAATTTGAGCTATTTATTTGTCATTTTATATGTTTGAGATTTTTTTCTTTATATTCAAAATATAAATTCTGTTATTTACATCCAATGTATTTATCTCAGTATCAACTTTATATAATGAAACACTTTAGTGTTCTAGAATATAAAGGTTTTATCCGCAATGGATTAAACACTGATATAGAGATAATGTCTCTAGTTAAACTAGTTACATTATAACATTTCCTAATTTAAGTACATACCCTAAGGGTAGTTCCTAAACTTAGGTATCTACGGTCGAAACAGCGACTTTCGTCCCGTTTCCAATTCGCAGAGAAATCTCGGCTTGAAGCCAGTATCCAGCTCACAGCGGATTCTGAACGTCGATACATATATGTATTATGTACCACACTAAGTATTTAAAATCCAATTTCAATACTAGTAGTAAACATAACTTTGACAAATATTTTTAAAGTTAGAGCCTCGCCCTATCTTTAATTCCTTCGTTTCTTCCCCTATCCAAATGGTAGTCGCTACGGGATATGTCAATTATCCTTTTCAATATTTCACAAACCTTTGGCCAAGCCTTGGGTTTCGGAATATCGAAACGATGTGCACCTTGTGCTACATGCCCAATTGCAAACTTTGATTTTTCTCCACTAGAATATTCAATTAATTCTCCAAGAATTATTAATTGCAATTTTAATACTTTTAAATCTAAAGATAGATTTATTATAAGTATATAAATTAAGCACTAAAGTCATCATCACATAAATCTTCCAAAGACTTTATGCTCTACTATTTGCTTAATTATGGGCTTAGTAATAATAAGTTATTTTATCAAATAAATTAACCTATTATTAATTCCCAATTGAAAATTAAATCATTTAAAAATTTTAATCCCAGATTATATTTTAAATATCCAACTTTTCAATTTAATCTTGATTACAATAGTCCAACTATTTAATCAACGATTAATGGTACTATATATATTATAATGATTATAATAGTCCAACTATATAATCAAATATAATCCAAATTAATTAACCTCAATTACATTGATTACTATAATCCAATTATAAAATCAACTGTAAACTGAAATTAATTAATTCAAATATATTGATTAATATAATCCAATATATATAATCAAGTATAATACAGTCCAACTGTTTATTAAAACAACATAAATATTAGTCCAACTAATACTTTTGATTAATGTGACGAGAAAATATAAATGAGCGTGTTTAGCGAGTATTCGAACGAATGTTGCAAATTCAATACTTGCCTCCCACTATTTTTTGTCGAGTCTCTAACCCTCTGTGGAGTACTCGGGAAACCGTGTTTCCTAGTGGGCTAGGATCCCGTTAAAGTATCATACAATCCTGACTTTGGTCAAACAAAAAATTGTATGATAATCAACTTAGGTAGATCTCTATGATCAATTGGATCTCATCCAATTCCTAGATCCGGTTAGGTGGACATCCAAGTCCGAAACATATGTATAATGTCAATGTATCCATTACATTTTCCTAACCATATCCTCCGAATCATCTAGGCCTTGGCTTTGGCCAAAAACAAACCTAATGATTCCAGTTAAGCGGGACCCATTGACGAGGAAAGTTTCGTAATCAATGTCATTGGACAAAAAGTGACCTTGACTTTGGCCAATAAAATCACGATTTGGACAAGACACCGATATGCAACAAAACTCTCATGATTCAAGTACATCCTTGATTGACAAAGGTCTTGACTTTGGTCAAAAACAAACCAATGCCAACTTCGGATCTTGAACAAGAATCATTCAATGGAAGGATATTTGCTTAATATAGATGAGGGATTTTCGCGTGCAAATTGGCTACCAATTTAATTATCTTTGTTAGGTCTCATCATCATACACCCTTAAACATGCATTCTAAATACATAATAAAGCGAGTATGAAATAAAATAATAATGATATGCGGATGGATACTTAACACATTGATCCTAGATCAAATCTCTCATTTCTCTCTCTCTCTCTCCCGCTAGCACTTGTATTACTTCTACCCGTTACACTACACTTCTAAAGAAACCTCTTTTACATGGAGGGGAATAGGTGAGAAGAGAATACAAAGAAATAGGAGATAAGGCTGGACACGCAGGTCCAATTTAATAAATCAAATTTATTACAATTTCCAAAATCGCCCCACCCGGCTAATATCCATCCGATATGCATTATTCAAACATCACAACCATGTATTCATACAAGCATGTTATCAATCAATCAATCAAATTAATTAATCTTGATTATTAGTGATCATCCAATGTTCAAACAAAGATTTGATTTTGTTCGAGTCAAACTCATATTGCGAACACGTACTCAAAGTACGATTTCTACAAATTAAATTAAATTACATGATTAAATCCAATTTAATACGTATTTAATTCTAATTCATTATTTAATTCCAAATTAAATATTACACTTTTATTAACGAACCTTTACGACTTAAATTCCAAATTTAATCGCAACGGGTCTCAAAGCCCGATTAACATCTAATGTTTATTTAATTAAAGTCCAATGGGCTTTTAATTAATTTCTATAAGGCGTGGACTTTTGGTCAACTCGGATCAAACCGAACAACCAAAATCCAATCCGGGAGTTACCCCATAAGCCTTTAAATTAATTTTGGCCCATTAGGCCCAATTAAATAATTAAGGTCCATTAAGTCATAATTGGACCTTTTGGATTCGGTTTTGGGCCTAATTGGATCCAACCAATTTGCCTAAACCCAACTTTGTTACAACAAAGCCCAAAAGCCCAATTACAACCCTAACAAGCCCAATTTCCAAAATCAAGCCCAATTAATTAACTTATAAAATTCCAAATTTCACAATTAATTAACCTAAGTGTATTACATAATCAATTACCCAATTAACATTTCTAAAACATCAATTAGCCTAATAATCATGCACTTTAACAACCAAATAGTGTCCAACACAATTCAATTAAAATCAAACCCAATTAACATGCTATCAAGTCTCGGCAATTAGGGGTTTTTCAATTCGATTCGGTTTCAAATCCAATTGAATCCACAATCATCATTTCCCAAATCAGTTTAACTCATCCAATGAATCAAACAACAAAATCACCATGATTTCATGCCTTTGATTTTCGGCCAACCCACTAATTTTGGGCAAAATGTTCCAAATCAAAATTCAATCCAATTAAACTTCAATACAACATTACCCAATTGTTTAAGTCATCCAATGATCAAACAAAACAAAATTACCAAGACATTAGGGTTATGCAATTTTCGGCCAAGCCTTCAATTTGGGGAAAATTGAATCCAATCCAATTTCACGAAATTGATCACACACAATCTCAATTAAACATGTTCTAAGCATACTTAAACATCCAATTCAATAAAACATGCTCAAACATATTTTACCCAATTTCAAGTTTCATGTTCAACCTAAAGAATTGGGGAAAATTGATCTAATCCAATTTTCTTGAAATTGATCATGCACAACTTCAATTCAACCTCATTCAAGCATACTCCATCAAACAATTCAACCAAATCATGCCTAAATCATGCACGCGAGTCACATCAACCAAATCATGCATACTCCATTAAAGTTTTGACCAAAAATAAGCAAATTGGGGAAAATCAATCCAATCAATTTTTTATCAAATTGATTACATATAACTCAAATTCAATCATATACAAGCATTCTTAAACAAACAATTTGTTAAAATCATGCTTAAATCAAAAAGCCCCAAATTTGCTCAAGAACCCTAATTCGGTTTTCATGCATCAAAAGCTCTGATACCATTGTTGGAGTTAAATCAAGTCCCAAGATCAAAAAATCATGCATAAAAACCGCATATGAACACATCAAAGGAGTAAGGCGGAAACATAACTCACATTGAACGGTTTTGATGAAATGAACACAAGTTACGTTTTTGCCTCCTCCAAGCTCACGGCAACAGCTCTCCAAGGCAGTGGGCTGCTCGGTTTGGACTGGTTCGGCTTCCTCCATGTTCGGCCATTGATGAGCTCCATTGAAGCTCAAAGCTTCAAGCTTCCATGCTCACGGAATCACTTCCCTATCACCTATGTACCACTCATGGTGTGTCCTAGCACTTGTATTCTTCTTTTGCTTCTCAAATGCTCGGTCAAACCAGAACAATTTGATGAAGAATCGGCAGTGAAGCCGTGAGATGCAGAAGAAGAAAAGAGAGGGAGATGAGAAACCGTATATGCCTTGCATGTTGGAGAGAGAGAATGATAAGTTTAATATATATCTTTATTACATTTACCAAGTAAATTAAATAAAATATATATATACTTTTAATTCAAAAGTCAAAAAATAAAAGCAATAAAGCTTTCCATCATTTCAACTTTTTACTTTAAGTCACATCACATCACTTTAATAAAGTGACATGTTGTCAAGTCACATCACTCAAAGTGACAATTGATTTGACGCATGATGTGACAAACGATTTGACGCTTGATGTGACTCGCGTGCCGCGCTCGAATTCGAAATGCGAATGCGCTCGCAATCACTCTCGGGCTCGGGTTCGCTAATTCCAAATTAACGAATTTTCCGTCGCGTCGTAATTAAGTGATTACGCCTAGCGAATTCACTATTTACTTCGCTAACGAATTAATTTTAAATTAATTCGTTCGCCCGAATTAAAATCTAATTTTAATTCCGCGTCAAAATCCAATTTCTAATAATATATCAAATATATTATTTTATCGATTAATTCCAAATTAATCGTTCTCTCTCTTTAATTAATATTTTATCCCAGATAAAATATCTCCGCAAATAATCCCAGATTAATTTTCTCTCTCATCGAATTAATCCCAGATTAATTCTATCTCTCTCTTCTAATTAATCCCAGATTAATCAAAGTGCGAGTCATACATCATCGGTGAATCTTCAGGAAGCGACCCATGAGATCTCCGGATATGTTGGCAGTAAATACGATCGTCGGACTGTCCGAACACGTAAGTACCTCGTACTACATTTATATCGATTTACAAGACAAGGTTGGCTTCTAGCAAAGCGCCATGCCTACCCAATTCTCCAGAAATATTCTTACAGGAATATATAGATCTGTATCAAGCGTAGTATACCGTAGTATTGTGTATATTAGCCCAGTATCGGATAGTCACGATTTAGGGCTGGGGCTGGATAAGTGTCTGCCCCGTCCGAAGCACATGTCGGATGTCTGGTAACATAGTCTCTATAATCGGATATACATGACCTGGTCACAATATCCCGATTGGTTGCGCAACACTCAAGAGCACTAGTACCGTATCCTGCGTGACATCATCTCCACTATGACTGGAGTGACACTTCCGTCTTGACATCACATCCAATACACTACGATTCCTGATAAACCAGAAGAGGTGAACACAGAACCAGTTAAGATCCCCAACCACCAAAACCAAAGCTTACCGATTGTCGTAAGTATTAGCGATGTAAGTCTCAGGTTAAGACTATACACACCTACCTTGATTTCGGCCTCCCATAGACACCTAGTCATACCAATGGGATTCCGAAAGGTCTATCCAGAGCGAAGCTGTTTCCCGTACCATCGGTGAAAACGACCTCCTATCGCACTTGCACAAGTATCCAATACTTATATATATGAGAACTATGCCGTTGTGCCCTCACAACGCGCACAAGTGCAATACTAGCCTATTCCGCATTATCGATGTCCAGTCTCGATAATACTACGGCTAGGGATATTTAATGATTAATCCTTCGTGGACTGATACTGTCTCATATCATCTCAATCCAGGAACTAATCATAGGGACCTCTCTTCATTTATATATCTAAGGTGATCTAATCACAAAATGACGAGAGTGCAATTTCCTTGTTACATAGTTAATTTGCTACAACAACACAATGATCTGTGCAAATAGTGACGCTATGGGTCATATTATCCAACATGCTGGGCATATGTTAAACGTTTGGAAGGTACCAAACTTGAACCCAAATGATAAATGCCTTTTCGTAGGATATCCTAGGGAAACAAAGGATATTACTTCTATCACCCACAAGAGAACAAAGTATTTGTTGCTCTACAAGCATGTTTCCTTGAGAAGGATTTATAAATGCAGTGGTAAGTGGGAGGAAAGTAGAACTCGATGAAGATCGTAGTGATACTGTTCCTGGCAATGATCAACGACGGAACAAGAACAGACCGTCCGGGATGAGTCTGTACCACAAACTTCACATACACAAGGACCGCGTAGGTCGGAGAGAGGCAGAACAGTACCTGAGAGGTATGGGTTCCTGATCTCACCTCATGTAGATATTAATCTTATTGAGGATAATGAGCCGGCTACGTATGAGGAAGCGATACAAAATATCGATTCCGCTTTATGAAAATATGGCAAGAACCATGAAGTCCGAGATGGATTCCATGTACGCCAACCAAGTTTGGACACTGGTTGATGCACCAGAAGGCGTAAAGCCTATTGGATGCAGATGGATCTTCAAGAAGAAGACCGACATGGATGGCAACGTACAAACGTACAAAGCTAGGTTGTAGCGAAGGGGTATCGTCAACAATATGGTATTGATTATGACGAAACCTTCTCACCCATTGCCATGATTAAATCCATTCGGATAATGCTTGCAATAGCTGCATATTTCGATTATTAGATATGGCAGATGGACGTTAAAACCGCTTTCCTTAACGGAAACCTTTTGGAGGAGGTTTATATGCAACAGCCTGACGGTTTAATCGTACCTAGACTTGCAAACAAGGTTTGTAAGTTAAATCGATCCATTTATGGATTGAAGCAAGCATCACGGTCATGGAATCAGCATTCGCCTCGGCAGTCGGATCGATCATGTATGCCATGATATGTACACGACCTGATGTCTCATATGCTTTGAGCATGTGCAGTCGCTATCAGGCCGATCCAGGTGAAGGTCACTGGATAGCAGTTAAGAATATCCTTAAGTATCTTAAACGAACTAAGGATGCTTTCTTAATTTATGGAGGTGGAGAACTTGCGGTATCTGGGTATACCGATGCAAGTTTCCAAACCGACAAGGATGACTACAAGTCGCAATCTGGGTACATTTTTTGTTTGAATAACGGAGCAGTGAGCTGGAAATCTTCCAAGCAAGATACTGTTGCCGATTCAACAACAGAAGCGGAGTACATCGCTGCATCTGAAGCAGCAAAGGAGGCAGTTTGGATCCGAAAGTTCCTAATCGGATTAGGAGTAGTTCCGTTAGCAGCTGAGCCCGTTCCATTGTATTGTGACAATAACGGGGCTATAGCACATGCTAAGGAACCAAGGTCTCATCAACGTCCAAGCATGTTCTTCGACGTTACCATCTGATTCGGGAGATTATACATCGTGGCGAAGGCTGACGAAGGCTGTTCTTCAGCAAGTTTTTGAACGACACATACATAGTTCGGGTATTAGATGCTTGAGTGACTGGCTATAGGCCAAGTGGGAGATTGTTAGACATTATGTCCCATAGCGTCACTGTTTGTAAATGATATTGTATTATTGTACAAAATTAACTATGTGATAATGAAATTGCCTTTTGCCGTTTTGTAATATTATTTACTTTGATATATAAATGCCGAAAGTCCATATGATTAATACCAGATTGAGATGATATGAGACAGTATCAATCCATAAAGGTTTAATCATTAAATATCCCTAGTCGGAGTATTATCGAGATCGGACATCGATAATGTGGAATAGACTAGTATTGCGCTTGTGCACGTTGTGAGGGCACAACGGCATAGTTCTCATATATTTAAGTATTGGATACTTATGCAAGTGCGATAGGAGGTTGTGTTTTACCGATGGTACGGAAAACAGCTTCGCTCTGGATAGACCCCGCGGAATCCCATTGGTAGTATGTCTGCGTGTCTATGGGAGGCCGCATCAGGGTAGGTGTATATGGTCTTAACCTGAGACTTACATCGCTAGTACTTGCGACAATCGGTAAACTTTGGTTTTGGTGGTTGGGGACCTTAACCGGTTCTGTGTACACCTCTTCTGGGTTTATCGAGAATCGTAGTGTACTGGATGTGATGTCGAGATGGAAGTATCACTTCAGACATATGGAGGTGATGATCACGCAGGACACAGAACTAGTACTCTATAAAAGGTTGCAACCGTCGGGACAATATGACCAGGTCAGGATTGTCTGATTTAAAGAGACTAGTTGCTTGATGTCCGATATATGTTTCGTACGGGGCAGACACATTTCCAGCCCCAGGCCTTACATGTGATCATCCGATACTGGTTCGATATACGCAATACTACGGTATACTACGCTTGATATAGATCTTATATTCCTATAAGAATATTTCTGGAGAATTGGGTAGGCATGGCGCTTTGATAGAAGCCAACCTTGTCTTGTGAATCGGTAAAAATGTAGTACTTGGTACGTACGTATTCAGATAATCTGACGGCCGTATTTACTGCCAACATATCCAGAGATCTCTTGGGTCGCTTCCCGAAGATTCACCAATGACGTATGATTCAAACTCGATTAATCTTGGATTAATTACGGAGAGACTTTATCTTGGATAAAGTACTATACATAGAGAGAGAACGATTAATTTGGAATTAATCGTAAAATTATTATATTCGATATAATAATCGAAATTCGATTTCGACGCGAAATTAAAATTAGATTTTAATTCAGGCAAACGAGTTAATTTAGAATTAATTCGTTAGCGACGTAAATAATAATTTCGCTAGGCGCAATTATTTATTTAAATTCGATTTAATTAACGTCGCGACGTAAGTTCGGTATTTCGGAAATATCGAACCCGAACGCGTGAGTGTACGTGGGCCCACTTTCATTTGGAAACGTGTGGGGCCCACATGACACATGTCATATTATGCATTATTTAACTCTAATGCATTGCATGGAGATAGTGTACAATGCACTCAATGGTTTTGCATGGAAATTGAGTGTTTGACACTCTAAGCCATTGCATGATTTGTGTCATAAGTTTATTATTAATTTAATAAATATTATGGCATAAATATAAATTGATTTTTTGTAACAAAAATCATTCAACTCTCCTCTCTCTCACATTGCCGAAACTACATGCAGTTTTGGGCTCTCCATTTCTTCAATTCTTATGGCAAGATTTGAAGAAGTTGTGCATTCAAAATCACAACAAAGGCTAGCACCTTCAAGGGATCATACATAGGTGATATGGGAAACTAATCCTTGAGCTTGGAAGGATCAAACTCGACTTGGAGTCCCTCTTTTCTTCTTGGCCGAGAGCTTCACTGCACAAGGGAGGAATTTCGCATCATCTTAGCATCCATTTTCAAGTATTGTGAGTATGATTCCGCCATACTTCAATTAATTAATTCATGTATTTATATATTTTGCTTGTTCTTGTTGATCTTGGGGCTTGGTAATAGAAACCAACAGTGATTACACGTGGCACGCGGTAAAGTGGTGCAATGGGAGGCTGACACGTGGCACATGATGATTGGTGGATGATTCGGTCTAATGAGAAGCTGACACGTGGCACACGCTCAGGATCGGTCAAATAAGAGGTTGACACGTGGCAATATGTGATTTTCTAGTGATTCAGTCCAACGAGGAGGCGACTGTGGCACGCGCATAGTTTGGTCCAATAGAATTGAGACACGTGGCATCATACGCATTTTAACTGATCTTCTGAGATGACGACATGTGGTACGGTGCACGTTAGCAAGGTCGACACACGTTAGCAAGATCCGGCGCACGTTAGCAAGTCCAATTTCTCAGATTCTGACACGTCTCACTCAGCGCACGTTAGCATGGCCGGCGTACGTTAGGCGTCGCGACGCTGAAAGGCTTGGCGTCCCGACGTCGGAAATTACGAAAATACCCATTTATCATTTTTTTCTCTATTTTGGCCCCAAATTGCTTCCAATGCTTTCCCAACTTTATTTATCTACAAAACAACACAAAACACATCAAAACGTTCACAAAACCCGAGAAACTATACAAAATATTAAGTTAAATAAGTGGGAATTAGTGATATAAATACCACTCATCAGTGTCCATTAGAGGAGACTCGCAACTAGTAATCCAACAGGTGACATGAGCCTTTAAATTCCAGAGCCCATCAGTCATGGCACTGTCAGATGTAGCTAAAGAGTTGCTAGATCAATTTGACTTTGTGGAGTTGGAACACGTCCCAAGAAAGAAGAACGAAGTGGCCAACAACTTAGCCCAAGCAGCCTCGGGATATAAACAGACAAGCATAGATGGCATATACAGGAGCGATGAGGTCAAACCAGCCTTGATGAGGCGAAATGGTACCTTATCTAACAAATTATCCTTAAATCTTTTACTTAGGCTATCTATTTCTTTCTTTTTATTCTGATTTGTTGCTGTACTTAAGAATCGTATGTTTCGATCATCTAGCATTACACTTATACCTGCTTCTGGAGTACTTCAGGATTATGCTTTAAGTCCATTTTTGTTACTCATATCGATCGAGGGTTGGGAGGGTGGGAGTGTTGGGTTGTCCTAGAACATGCCAAGGATCAATTAATTATAAATAAGTGTGAATAATCAAAGAAGTAGCGGGAAATACTTACATTGAACAGATTGGATGTAGGTGGAAAGTTCAAAACTATGCTCCTTAGTGAAATGCTCCAAGCTCCTATTTGTATGAATGGTTGAGCTCCAAGCTTGATCTTTGAATTCCAAACTCAATGGGAAAGGTTTCCCTATCATCTTTGTAGATTTTTTGATGTGCTAGCATTGAAGATTTTTGAATCAAAAATCACTTAACAAGAACCCTAGGTTCATGCCAATATAGAGAGAAAAATGGGAAGAGGATTCGGCCTCGAGAGAAAAATGTGTGAGAGTGGTATGTGTTGTGTAATTGATTTCAAAATCAATAATTCCATATACCAAATCCAAGTTGGTATTAGTCATTCACACATAAAATAATGCTTGTGTGTTTTACAAGCAATCAACCATTAACAACTTCCATCAACCAAAAGGCGATGAGATTGACTAGTGATGTGACTTGATGTGGGACCCATTTTAATTCAAAATTCGAGTGGCAAAAAAACACATATCAGGCCCGGGTTCGTTAATTCTGAATTAACGAATTTTCCGTTGCAACGTTAATTAAATATTAAAGTCGCTTACGAATTAATTCTAAATTAATTCGTTCGCCCGAATTAAAATCCAATTTTAATTCCGCTTTGAAATCTAATTTTATTTAATATATCGAATATATTATTTAATCAATTAATTCCAAATTAATCGTTCTCTCTCTTCAAATCGAATTTTATCCAAGATAAATTCTTGCCATAATTAATCCCAGATTAATTTTCTCTCTCTTCTAATTAATCCCAGATTAATTATGTTCGAGTCAAATGTCATCGGTGAATCTTCGGGAAGCGACCCATGAGATTCCTGGATATGTTGACAGTAAATCTGGTTGTCAGACTATCCAAATAAGTGCGTACCCAGTACCATATTTTTACTGATTTACAAGACATTGTTGGCTTCTAGCAAAGCGCCGTGCCTACCCAATTCTCCAGAAATATTCTTTTAAGGAATATATAATCTTTGTCAGGCGTAGTCTACGAAGTATTGCATATTGCAATCTAATATCGGATGTCACATGCAAGGCTTGAGGTAGGAATAATGTCTGCCCCGTACGAAGCATATATCGGATCACAAGTAACTAGTCTCTTTAATTGGATATTCATGACCTTGTCATATTATCCCGATGGTTGCAACACATTAGAGTATCTGTTCTGTATCCCTGCGTGATCATCATCTCCATATGACTGAAGTCTTGTATGCGAGTCTTGTTAATGTGTCCCAAACGACAATGCCACATATAAGTTTCATCTTTGTTACTTAATTTAAGCCTTTTATTTGTTATATTATATGTTTGAGATTGATTTATATTCAAAATATAAAGACCTTTATTCACATCAGCACTACATATCTCAATATCATTTTTATACACAAAACACCCAGTGTTTCTGAATTCAAAAGTATGCCCACATTGGGCTAATAAAGATACAGAAATAATATTACTAGTCAAACTAGGTACATAAGAACAGTCTGATAGATTAAGTACATGCCTCGAGGGCAGTTCCAAAATATAAGTCCCAACTGCCAAAACGATGACTCTAGTTCCATTTCCAACTCGGAGGTCAATCTCTCATGAAGCCAGTCTCCTGCTAATCCGCAGATCCTGCACATCAGTATATATGTGAGTACCACAACCAGAATCAAAAATCCAATTTTTAAAACTAGAAGTAGACATGTTTATTTCTATAATAAACATACCTGAAGCTGGTACCTTACCGCTTTATGTTCCTTCATCTGCGCCTTGTACTCACGGCAGTCATGCTTCCAGTGACCCTGTTTCCTACACTACAAGCAGACATCTTGGGATTTGTCCCTTACTTTTCTAGAAGATTTTGACGATTTGGCCTTGCCCTTCTTCTTCATCTTCTTCTTTACACCTCCAGTAGCCTTCGACCAAGCCTTGGCAGGCTGAGATGTTAAAGCGAAGTGCGCCTCACACTTTTTGCCCTTTAAAAGCTCATTTTTTGCCTCTTTCAACATAGTCATTAACTCTCCAATAGTGTCTTATTGGTTTATCATATTGTAGTTCATGATGAACCCGCTCCAACTGTCGGGAAGAGACTGTAAGATCAAATCTATATAAGTTTTAGCCTTCAAGACTATGCCTAGCTGTCCCAGCTGTTCGATGTCAGTAATCATCTGTGACATATGGTGCTCTACAGATGTACCCTCTCACATGCGAGAGCAAAAGAGCTTCTTCTGTAATTCATACTTCTGCGATCTAAGGTTAAATCGGTGAAGGTAATTCAATTTCATCATCATAGTATATGGATCCAATCCCTTATTTTGACGATGAAATTGAGGGGTCATTGGAGCGAGCGTGACAGATTGAGCAGTTGAGTTGTCATCACTATGAGTCTTCCAAAGCTCAAGCTCAACTGGCTGCTCATTTCCGGGCTTAGGCCCAAGAGGTCTCTCTATCGTATAGAGCAATCTCTCAGCCCCTAGGACTATCATGAGGTTCATATCCCAATCATGAAAGTTCACACCATTAAAGATATTTTCACCCATGATAATGTCTCTAACCCCGATCTTTCCAGCCATCTTAATTGAAATTGTCAAACTATTTAATTAACGATATATGGGTACAGTCCAACTGTTACAAGAAAAATAATAAAGTATTAGTCCAATTAATAAATATATAAAATGACGAAATAATTTGAAAGCGCGTATTTGGCAAGTATTTGAACGAAATTACAAATTCAATACTGGCCTTCCACTATTTTTCGGCGAGCCTCTTACCCTCTGTTGAGTACTCAGGAAACCTAGTTTCCTAGTGGGCTAGGATCCCTTTAAATAACATTCAACCTTGACTTTGGCCAACAAGCTGTATGATATTTAACTAGGTAGATCTCTAAGATCAATTGGATCTTATCCAATTCCTAGATCTGGTAGGTGGACCTCCAAGTCCGAAACATATATACAATATATATGCCAATATATTCAATATATTTTCCTAACCTTTTCCTCAGAATCAACTAAGCCTTGGCTTTGGCTCAACAAGCTTAATGATTCTAGTTAAGCGGGACCTAATGACTTTGGAAAGCTTCGTAATCCATTTCGATGAACAAGAAATGACCTTGACTTTGGCCAACAAATCACAACTTGCCCAAGACATGCGATATGGAACAAAGTTCTCATGGTTCAAACACCTCTGTGATGTACATTGATCTTGACTTTGGCCAACAAACCAATGCCAATCTTGGATCTTGAGAAAGAACCAATTTGTTTGAGGGTTTTTTTTTGCGTAAATTGGCAACCAATTTATTATCTTTGATTAGGTCTCATCATACACCCTTAAGTATGCATTCTAAAAGCATAATAAGGCCCGAATTAAATAATAATGATATGTGGATGGATATTCAACAAATTATTCCTAGAACAAATCTCTCTCTTTTCTCTCCCTGACTAGCACTATTCTAACTTCTACCCAATTACATAATACAATAAAGAAACCTCATTAACATTGAGGGGAATTGGTGAGAAGAGAATTTCAAAGAGTCAAGAGATAAAGGCTGGACACGTAGGTCCAATTAATAAATTCTAATTTTATTACAACAATTTCCAAAACTGCTGTCACCCTTCTAATATCCATCTGATATACATTATTCATACAATACATCCATATATTCACACAAAGCATGTTATTCAATCAATCTAATCCAATTAATTAATCTTTGAATTAAGTGATCATCCAATGTTCAAACAACGATTTGATTTGCGCAAGTCCAACTCGTTTAAGAATAAGTACTCAAAGTGCGTATTCTTGAATTATATCAAACTATAATTTTAAATCCAATTTAATTTGTATTCAATACTAACTCTTATTTAATTCCAAATTAAATAATTATATTTTATTAATGTGTCTTTTAGACTTAGATTCTAAATCCAATCTTAATGGGTCTCAAAGGCCCAATTAACATCCAATGTGAATTTAATTAAAGTCTAATGAGCTTTTAATTAATTCATAAGGCACGGGCTTTGGCCAATATGGGTCAAACTCAAATGCCAAGGCCCAATAAAGGAATCACTCTATTTGCCATGAAATTAATTTTGGCCCATTACGTCCAATTAAATTTAAAAGGTCCATTTATTATATTTGAACTTTATGGAATGTTTTTAGGCCCAATTTGGATCCAATCCAATTGTCCTAAACCAACTTGGCCCAACCAAGCCCATAAATTCCAAATATAACAACATTAGCCCAATTCTAAATTAAAGACTAATTTATTAAATTACAATATTCCTAATATCATAATTTTTAATTAAAGTGTATAGTCATAATTAATTAGTCAATTTAACATTTCCAAAACACCAATTTACTTGATTAATAATGCTTTATCATTTTCAATTCATGTCCAACATATTGAAGCGAAATCAACCCATAACATGCTCTCCAATACTCACGGTAATATAGTATTTTTATATACAATTTTGATTTTCAATCCAATTAAATCACTAATCAATATACTCATGCATTTAAACACATCCAATGGTCTAAAATCAAAAATCACCATGAGCTTCCTAAGGTCCATAGATTCGGCCAAGCTATCCAATTAGGGGAAAACTAATCCAATTCATTTTCTCAAAATTAATCATGCATAACTCTTAGTTATCATAATCTAAACTCAACCAAATCATCAATTTGAATAAATCATGCATAAATCATAAAAGCCCCAAATTAAAGTTTATGAACCCAAAATCATTTCATGCTTAAATTGGCTCATGATACCATTGTTGGGTTCTCCTAGAACATGCCAAGGATCTATTAAGCATAAATAAGTGTGAATAATCAAAGAAGTAGCATAAAATACTTACATTGAACAGATTGGATGTAGGTGGAAAGTTCAAAACTTTGATCCTTTGTGAAATGCTCCAAGCTCCTCTTTGTATGAATGGTTGAGCTCCAAGCTTGATATTTGAATTCCAAACTCAATGGGAAAAGTTTCCCTATCACCTTCGTAGACTCTTGATGTGCTAGCAATGAAGATTTTTGAATCAAAAATCACTTAACAAGAACCCTAGGTTCATGCCAATATAGAGAGAAAAATGGGAAGAGGATTCGGCCTTGAGAGAAAAATGAGTGAGAGTGGTATGTGTTGTGTAATTGATTTCAAAATCAATAATTCCATATACCAAATCCAAGTTGGTATAAGTCATTCACACATAAAATAATGCTTGTGTGTTTTACAAGCAATCAACCACTAACAACTTCCATCAACCAAAAGGTGATGAGATTGACTAGTGATATGACTTGATGTGGGCCCCACTTTAATTCAAAATTCGAGTGGGCCCGCAAAACACATATCGGGCCCGGATTCGTTAATTCCGAATTAACGAATTTTCCGTTGCGATGTTAATTAAATATTAAAGTTACTTACGAATCAATTCTAAATTAATGTGTTCACCCGGATTAAAATCCAATTTTAATTCCTCTTTGAAATATAATTTTATTTAATATATCGAATATATTATTTAATCGATTAATTCCAAATTAATCGCTCTCTCTCTTCAAATCGAATTTTATCCCAGATAAATTCTTACCGTAATTAATCTCAAATTAATTTTCTCCCTTCTAATTAATCCTAGATTAATTATGTTCGAGTTAAACATCATCGGTCAATCTTGGGAAGCGACCCATGAGATTCCTGGATATGTTGGCAGTAAATCTGGTTGTCAGACTATCCAAATAAGTGCGTACCCAGTACCACGTTTTTACCGATTTGCTAGACATGGTTGGCTTCTAGCAAAACGCCGTGCCTACCCAATTCTCTAGAAATATTCTTTTAAGGAATATATAATCTTTGTCAGGCATAGTATACGAAGTATTACGTATTGCGATCCAGTATCGGATGTCACATGCAAGGCCTGGGGCTAGAATAGTGTCTGTCCCGTATGAAACATATATCGGATCACAAGCAACTAGTCTATTTAATCGGATAATCATGACCTTGTCATATTATCCCGATGGTTGCAACACATTAGAGTATCAGTTCTGTATCCCTGCGTGATCATCATCTCTATATGACTGAAGTGATATTTCCATATTGACATCATACTCAATACACTATGATTCTCAATAAACCCAGAAGAGGCGTACACGGAACCTGTTAAAGCCCCGGACGACCAAAACCAAAGCGTATTGATTGTCGCAAGTATTAGCGATGCAAGTCTCAGGTTAAGACCAAATACACCCACTCTGATGCGAATTCCCATAGACACATAGTCATACTACCAATGGGATTCCGTGGGGTCTATCCAGAGCGAATCTGTTTCCGTACCATCGATAAACAGAACCTCCTATTACACTTGCATGAGTATCCAATACCCAATATATGAGAACTATGCAGTTATGCTTCCATAACACGCACAAGTGAAATACTAGTCTATTCCACATTATCGATGTCCAGTCTCAATAATACTATGACTAGGGATATTTAATGATTAAACTTTCGTGGATTGATACTGTCTCATATCTTATTAATCCAGAACGAATCATAAGGACTTTTATCATTTATATATATATATATATATATATATATATATATATATATATATATATATATATATATATATATATATATATATAAGTAATCTAATTACAAAATGATAAAATAACAATTTCCTTTGTCACATAGTTAATTTTTACAAAAACCACAATGTCTTTTACAAATAGTGACGCTATGGGTCATAATTATCCAACAGGGAGCTTATGTTACAGTGTCTCAATGACGCATACTTTTGCCTAAGACTCTCATGTATATCTGTCTGGTATCTCTTTCTACATTGGGTACTATCGCTAAAACTTTTCTGACTTACTTTTTTTCTAACTTTACTTCTGGTTCTTATCATCAATTAATCACTTTACTTATTATACAAGGCCTTCTAGAAGTACGCTCTAACAAGTTTCTTATATTTTATCTTTACCATTTTTGTCGCTTAACCCCCTGCAGTTACTAAGTTCTTTTTTTGGGTACTATTATAATCCTTTTTTTTTATCTTTCCTAAGGGACTTATTCTGTTACGAAGGTTCATTTCTTATCATAAATCCTCAACTTCTTACTCCAAATGTTAATCTTTTCCTAATATCCTCATTCCTTTCAGTACCATGAGGTTCTTTGTAAGTTACTCACTATATTTCTATGAATCATTCCCCATGATCTTTTGTATTTCTAATTTCTTTACTTTCTTGAGGGTTTTTGTTTCTATGAAGGTTTCCTCACTTAACTCAACTTATTGTAACATTGGACCTTGTTATCTCATGTTTTGTGTCTATATTTCTGTGAATATATCAACTTGATTGTCGAGTCCTTCCGTAATTTATTTAAGCTAACAGTTTTCTCTGCCTTTACTGGTTCTATTCTTTACTAGGCTCCAAGGTCTTAATTGTCATCAATTTATTTCTCCTTTATTTCCTTATTATATTATCTTCATACCCGAGTACACTGAGTTTCCTTATTATTCCTCATGTTTCTCATATCATTGCATATCTTTTTTCTTACTTTACTCCCTACTGCTAAGACTAACAGTGTGTCATTCATCTTATTTATTCTTTAGCTCTAAACTCTCTATTCTTTGCTATAAATCTTAATTTTATCCCTCTTAATCTATTGTCCATACTGATGCTCTTATCACTTCTTAAATATCTCTAACTTCATAGATCTATTCTTATATTCTTCTAACGGATCTCTACTGGCTCGGCTTATCTGTAGGCTCTATGACATTTGATTTATTTGTGATCTTCTACTGGTCTAGCAAACCTTACTCTTACTCCCCTTAATCTTTGAGCTATCATGGGTTTCCTTCTTTATATTTTCGAAGCTTCTTTAATCCTTCTTCTAGATGGTTTGTCTTTTAAGGTCCTTTTGTTTCTAAAAATAGAACCATATTGGATTTTCTCACTGTCATCTATATTCATTCTAATAGAAACTGCTTACATATCATCGGTCCTTTTCTTTATGGCTTGGAGTCTATTGCTCATGTAGGATGAGTATGAGATAGACTCTATCATGATAGCTTCCTTAACAGGTATCTCGAAGGAGTGAAGATCTGGGTAGGTCGAAACCCTAACTATTGGATCTCTTGGCTATCGGAGAACTAACTGTTGTTTCAGTCGCCATTCATCTTGTTTGCCTACAAATATGAGTTTGGAAGATTTAAAGTGTCGTTTTCTTTATTATTGTCATTGACTTTCTTACTTCTTCTATCTTATAACAGTTATTGATATTCGGGGAAACTTGTTTCCTATATGGGATGGTTTTTTTTAAAAAAATATTAGATCAACTCGAATGAATTCTTCTAAGGAAGAAAAGTATCTTGCTCGAGGGAAATAACCTTTTCTTAGATCTACTCAGCTTTATTTCTGGTCTAGTTTTTACTACACTAATCTTTACTACTAGTTCTGATATTATCCTTTATTACTTAACTCCACGTCTCTGATCCTTATTATTATAAATTTCGGTATTTTTTATCTGTTTCTATTTCTCTATCTCTATTTACTTTCATTTACTTAGATATCTACCTTTTGTATCTTACTTCACTTCCTAACTTTTATTTTTCTTCCTATTTTCCTGAATAGGTACTTATAGGTCTTTACTGTCTATATGAGGTACTTGAGGACTACTGGTTCGGCTTGAAAGAGTGTTCCGAGGAGGGAAATGATCTTACTTCTAGGCATTCTATTAATTGTTCGGGCTTTTCTATTCCCTAACATATTCCTGGGTAGATATCCTCAAAATTTCTCTGCCTTATTCCATCTTCTTACTATTCTTTATCTCTGACTACCCATACCCTTATGTATTCCTGGGTACAATCTTTTCTCACTTCCCTGATAACCTTTCTTAAAATCCTTCTGTCTGGTTCCATAGCTTGTTCATTTTTTTGGTACTAGATTGGTATAATCTCAAGAATATTTCTTATCTGGTATCTATAGTGAAATTATTCTTATAGGGAATGGTATATGAATGATCTAAGAGGGTTTACTAACCTGTCTATAAAGCTTTTGAGGACGTACTCAAAGATCAGATATTGGAGAGGTAGTGTCTCATATATGGGTATCTCGGAATTACTACGTATACAAGACCCCAGCACTTTGCCTACTGCAGTCACTGACTCCCTAGACCATGCTTTGATACCATCTTGGTAACATCCCCAAGTCTGGGAGATGTTATCGATATGAGATAGTAGAACTAACCCCATAAGCCTTTATCTTTCGACTATATTCTATACTATTGAACTGTCTAAATGAAAAGTTATGCTCAGGGACCATGGCTCAACTCAACATCATAAAATACTTTTATTAATACAATTGTGTACTCAAATTATACTTTTCTTTACAACTCTTTAATGGATGCCTAAAATGACTTATCATTAATGAATGCATACAACTTTACTTAGACTCTGTCTTGACTCTGAGCTCGTCCTCCGAGAAACTTGCAAGATATAAAAATTGGAGTGGGGGTTAGATCGTTATACGATCTAAGTGAGTGGACGAAATCTGAAAACTGATGTAAAATTTTTAGTTCCAAAACCATAATTTCATAAATATGAAAACTTTGTTCTAAAAATTTGGTCTGAAATCTCTTATATAAAACTTTCTTTTTCTCAAAACAGCTTTGACTCGCTGGCTTTTAGAATCTGAAAACTGTTTACTAAGATCTAATTTCTAAAAACTATATACTGAAAATCTGAAAAAAAAAATTGGAAGCCGCTCTACGTCCAGGACCACAACTCAACTTGACGTGTCCAAGAACAACTCAACCGGATCTCTGAAACTGGTGGTACTCTATGCCTAGGACCACGACTCATCTGGGCATCTATGAAACTGGTGGTGTTCTACTTCCAGGACCACGACTCAACTGGACGTGTCACATCACAAACTAGAACTTGGGGCGTGGATCTATGCTACCACCCAAGTTCTGAAACTAGGGTCTAGGTGCATTATGTATCACCGTCCCCTTATCCCTGATCTACGTGTGCACACAGATTCAATCCGTCAATTCCAACTGTGTCAAGTTACATATTGTGGTGAGTTTTTACCTTATGCCCCGAAAAACATAAAAATCATACTAAAAATATCTATTTCTAAAGCATTTCTCAAATCATGCTAAATCATGAATGATATAAAAATAAACTTGGCTAACGCCCTAATTGCAGAAAAGTAAGTCTGTTATGAAATTATGAAATGAAAAATATGTAAAAGAGAGAGTGTTTACTCAAAGATTTAGATTTCGGTTGGTATTAGATCCCTCGTCGTTGGAGAGTACGAATCCCGCAGATAATCTATGGTCGAGAACTTGATTAGTATATAAAGTGAAATAAATCTAACGATACGTCACTAGATTTTATGTACAAGGCTTGCCACATTCATATCTTGTTATAAGATATGTATATGAACTGATACGAGACCCCAATGGTGGTCTCTAATGCATTTAGAATGTAATTGAGGGGGTTTAAAACTTATTTGGTGAGGTTCTGGTCTCGCGCCGTGGTCACAAAAAAATTCTGGTTTCTGGCAACCGCGTTGCGACGCGCGGTCTTTTTCCTGGCAGATTCTGCCCTGCCGAAGGAAATTCCCAAATCAAACCCAAACAATCCAAATCAAAATACTAAATCAACACTTCCAAACTAAAACCATCATACCATACATCATCTTACTACATTATATATACATCAACCGTCAATTCATCAACCTAACATATTCTAATTAATTCATCAAGTTTTACCCAAAACCCACAAATATGGAATTATCAATGCTTCTATAATTTTTAATGTCAAAACTCATACTACCATCATCACTACCAAGTCAATCATCCTACTTTAATCTTCAAGATTTAAAAACTCCAAAAATAAAAAAATGGGTCAAGTAATTTTACCTCATTTCTCTTGGTTTTTCTTCATTCTTCAAGGCTTCAATGGTTGTCATGATCAATTTTTGCTTCTTCTTTCCTATTTCCTTCTTTCTTTTCTTATTTTCTTCTTCTTCTCTCCTTCTCACAGTTTCTTCTTATTTCTTTTCTTTTTATTTTCATTTAATTTCTTTGAAATAGGGAATAGTGTACTCCCTATATAGTGGGCTCATATGATATTTGGAAGGTTTGAGAAGAGTGTGGAAATTTAGAGAAAGTTTGAGGTTTTTACATTTGGGTCCAAAATTACTATTCATCTAGATTTTGAATTAGGCTTTTGACTCGGTTCTGGTGTGAATTTGCGAAAATATTCAGCATGGAAATTATAGTTCTCGGTCTCATCTTTCCGACGATATAAAATTCATAAAAATCAGAGATCATATGAAAATGTTATGTCCCATATGAAAAAGTTATGACCTAAATACTATGGGCGGTTCAATGGAAACACGGTACAGTCTCGTCCCGGGACTTCGAGAAATTTATCGATTGTTCCCAAAGTCATCTCATGAGTATATTTGAGTCCTAACATATTTTATTCTTTGTGCCTTCATCCCGTATGTAATTGTATCACTGTGGGGGCAGTAATAAAACTACCGGTCGTTACACAACTCCATCGACTCAAGTACCTCTTGACTATAAGAATCCAAAGAACTCTTTAAGCCCGCACACCACAGTTTTCTTTTGAACCTCGAAAGTCTTTAAGTGAATCAACTCCTTACGTACGCCGGAACTCCGACTACCAATCTTCCTCCTTGAGAACTCTGAAGGATTAAGAATTTTGGGTTTGGTTGTGTTAAAGGTTTATCAAAGAGAGATTCACACCATTAAGGAAGAAGACAAGAAGATAAGAAGTATTCAATGGTGGAATCAAAGAAGGTTGAAAGCTTTAAGAGATTTTTGCTCAAGGGAAATGTGTTTCAACTTATAGAGATGGTGGCTACATGTTATTTTTGTAGGTAGGGTGAATATTTAGGGTTTTACAAAGTGAAAAGACTCAAGAACTCATCCAGATCGCTGTCGCATTCGAACGATTACTCGAATACACCACGAATGCCTGCCCACTGAAAGACTCATTCGAACGCTGCTCAAACGCACCACGAATGCTGGCTCTCAGGAATATTTTGTTCGAACGCTTCCACGAACTTACCATGAACGAATGTTCTCTGAAATATTTCATTCGAACCTAATGGAGAATGTGCCACTAATGCAATACGTTAGAACTCTACAACGAATACAGCACTAACGAAAATGCTCCAACTAGGCCAAATACCAGTCCAATTACTCCAAGATCTTCAAGACTTACTACAACTCAATTAAACTTGTTTTGTCACAGACTGTACCAATAAAAATAGAACTTACAGTCTCCCCCATTGGCATTTCGTGAAAAAACACTACCTAATACAAAGACTATAATAATAGGTAGGGTGAAGATTTAGGGTATTATAAAGTGAAAAGACTAAAAAATGCGTCCAGATCGTAGTCGCGTTCAAACGACTACTCGAACAGAACAAGAACGTGTACCCACTGGAAATACTCGTTCAAACGCTACTCTAACGCACTATGAACACTGGCCCTCTGGAATCTTTTGTTCGAACACTTCCACGAGTGTTCCACAAACGATTGCTCTTTGGAATGTTTCATTCGAACCCAATGGAGAATGCGCCACTAACGCCATACGTTCAAACTTTGCAACGAACACAGAACTAACGAAAATGCTTCAACTATGCCAAATACCAGTCCAATTGCTCCAAGATCTTCAAGATTTATTACAACTCAATTGCTCCCCATTTGGCATTCCACGACAAAACACTACATAATATAAATACTATGGTAATAGATAAGGTGAAGATTTAGGTTTTTACAAAGTGAAAAGTCTCAAAAATGCATATAGATCGCAGTCGCATTTGAACGATTACTCAAACGTACCATGAACGCATGCCCACTGGAAAGACTCATTCGAACGCTACTCGAACGCACCACAAACGCTGGCTCTTTGGAATGTTTTGTTCGAATGCTTCCACGAACGTACCACAAATGATTGCTCTATAGAATGTTTCATTCGAACCCAATGGAAAATGTGCCACTAATGCCATACATTCAAACTCTGCAACGAACACAGCAATAACGAAAATGCTCCAACTATGTCAAATACCAGTCCAATTGCTCCAAGATCTTCAAGACTTATTACAACTCAATTGAACTTGTTTTGTCACGGACAGTGCCAATAAAAATGGAACTTACAATCTCTCCCTTTGACATTCCGTGATAAAACACTACCTAATACAAAGACTATGGTAATAGACCCAAAAAGAATATAGCCAACTGTCAACCATCAAAATAGTGACTTATTACAATATGACTTGATCTAACACCTAACAAAGTTTTCTTCAAAACAATACCACCTCAGTAACAAACCTGCTTACCTGAAACACCCATAAACAACAATATACCGTGAAAAACATTTGGATTATCAAGAATAATATAAAACGGGTATAAAACTCATGCATGTACCAGTAGGTATCCTTCTCCACTATAATCTTAAGTCACCTTAAAACGGAGATATCAAAAGGATATTCTACGCTACTACTCCCCCTTAATATACTCTCCCCATTTTTTGTCACGAAATGACAAAGGAAGAAGTACTAGGAAAAACAGCAGGAGATAACTTATGCAAAAATATTTACAAATAGAACTTACTCCCCCCACTAACAGACCCACACAGTTAGCTTAAAATCAAACAAGAAGTAAACACTCATAGATATGCAAAACAAAAGGTATGCAATGACAAGGAGCACACCCAAGCACAACATGAGGTAAAACTGAAGAATTTTTTTAATCAAAAAGCTGACTGAAATAACACTTCAAGAAAATGCAATGATACCCAGTCAGTAATCAGCTGTTTATGACATGAAATAATATGCATCATTTTAAATTTGGATAAATACAACACTTATGCATATGACATAAATACCAAGGCATAACAATCACTTGCGTGAAAATAAGTGCTCAACGAATCAAGGCCTAAGACCTTATTTTATTGCTGGACACAGCCAAAGAAATCCATCTCCTAGCAAACCAAGTCCATAAAAATATATGTTCAAACCCAGCACCACTAGGACCTGAAAATACGTAACATTGGTTGTATGCTATGTTATTTTCTCATAAATATCATAAGCTCAAAATAACAACTCTTTCGAGTGAATGGCTTTTGCCCTTATCTTTTGAAGTTGGCTTCATTGACTCTTTTGCATCTGAATCTCATGTAAAATTCTTTTTTTAAAAAAAAAATTAATTTCTTTTTGATTTTACAAAGGGATAGCAAGGGTATCCAGTTAAAAGTCACATGATTTAGTGAACAAAGTATGGAAGAAATTAGATTGCTAATCTAATAACTCATACATGCGACCAAGCCTTGACATAGTAAAATCGTGTATGTGAAGTGTAATCACATGATATACCAAGAGTTTTTATCACACACACAAATGCATATAGAGCATCAAGAAAAATAAAGGCATATTATACATGCATAACCATATATATCCTACATACTAGGATCACATGCATGTTTCATGCTCGAACAAGCCACAAAATTATTTTCAGTCTTTTTCAATTTATATTTTTTTGATTTTCTATTTTTAACACGCATAAAAAATATAAAGACACAACATGACTTGTCAATATCCAATGGTACGTGGACTTGTATCCTGAGTACAGATCATACTACTGTCCATTCAGAATCGATTATGAAATTTATGTATGGTTTTCCATCATATATACCAAGGAATATATTGTTAGACAATTATGACCCATAGCGTCACTATTTGTAAAAGACATTGTGGTTTTTGTACAAATTAACTATGTGACAATGGAAATTGCATTTTATCATTTCGTAATTAGATTACTTTAATATATAAATGATAAAAGTCCTTATGATTAGTTCCGGATTATAAGATATGAGACAATATCAATCCATAACGGTTTAATCATTAAATATCCCTAGTCGTAGTATTATCGAGACTGGACATCGATAATGCGGAATAGACTAGTATTGCACTTGTGCGTGTTATGGAAGCGTAACGGCATAGTTCTCATATATTTAAGTATTGGATAATTATGCAAGTGTGATAGGAGGTTGTGTTTACCGATGGTACGGAAACAGCTTCGCTCTGGATAGACCCATCAGAATCCCATTGATAGTATGACTACGTGTCTATGGGAATCCGTATCAGGGTAGGTGTATTTGGTACTAACCTGAGACTTACATCGCTAGTACTTGCGACAATCAATACGCTTTGGTTTAGGTCATTCGGGACTTTAACAGGTTCTGTGTACTCCTCTTCTGGGTTTATTGAGAATCGTAGTGTATTGGATGTGATTTCAAGACGGAAGTATCACTTTAGTCATATGGAGATGATGATGATCACACAAGGATACAGAACTGGTGCTCTAATGTTTTGCAACCATCAGGATAATATAACTAGGTCATGATTACCCGATTAAAGAGACTAGTTGCTTGTGATCCGATATATGCTTCGTATGGGGCAGACACTATTCCAGCCTCAGGCCTTGCATGTGACATCTGATACTGGATCGTAATATGCAATACTACGTATACTATGCCTGACATAGAATATATATTCCTTTAAGAATATTTCTGGAGAATTGGGTAGGCATGGTGCTTTGCTAGAAGCCAACCATGACTCGTAAATTGGTAAAAATGTAGTATGAGGTACGTACGTGTTCTGATAGTCTGACGACCGGATTTACTGCCAACATATCCAGGGATCTCATGGGTCGCTTCCCGAAGATTCACCGATGACGTAAGATTCGAACATAATTAATCTAGGATTAATTACGGAGAGATTTTATCTAGGATAAAATACTATTTGAAGAGAAAGAATGATTAATTTGGAATTAATCGATAAAATAATATATTCGATATATTAAACGAAATTAGATTTCGAAGCAGAATTAAAATTGGATTTTAATTCGGGCAAACGAATTAATTTAGAATTAATTCGCGAGCGACGAGAATAGTAATTTTACTAGGCATAATTATTTAATTAAATTTGATTTAATTACGTCGCAACGGAAAAATCGTTAATTCGGAATTAGTGAACCCGAGCCCGGGATGTGTTGCGGGCCCACTCGGATTTTTAATCAAGTGGGGCCCATATGTCACATCACAAGTCACATCACTTGTCACTTTAGTTGATGGGTTTTGGTGGGCTGGTGAAGACTTGTTCAACACACTTTTGTAAAGTTGATAGAGTGAAAGACATCTACCTAATATTAGATATTTGGTATATGTTTATTTTGATTTTTAGAAATCATTTACACACAAGATTTTTCACTTCATCTCTTCCTCTCTCATTCACGCCCAGTGCAGAGTTTTTCCTCTCCAAAATTTTAGGCTTGGCCGATTTTCACAAGGGAAAAATTGAAGATTTGTTGTAAATTTTCAAAGGTGCTAGCACAAAAAGAAATCATATAAGGTGTTAGGGAAACCAATCCTTGAGCTTGGAATCAACAACATAGCTTGGAGCTTGGATTTCAATTCAAAAAGGGACCTTGGCCGAAACTTCAAGGAGCAAAGTTTTGTATTTGACGCATCCAATATCTGATCAAAGTTAGTATTTTTCCGCAAATTCTTCTTTGAGTATTCACATGTTTCATTGCTTAAATGATCTTGGGACATCTTAGAAACCCAACAATGGTATCAGAGCCTATTTGAGCATGAAATTTGATTAGGGTTTATATATTAAAATTTGGGTAAATTTGATTTGAGCATGTTTTAATCAAATTTTTTGATTGAGTATGCTTGAATGTTGATAACTTGGAGTTATGCATGATCAAATTGATGAAAAACTAATTGGATTAATTTTCCAAATTTGGGTATGATGGCCGAATACAATATAGCCCTAAAGTCATGGTATTTTATGTTTTTTGATCATTGGATGAGTTGAAAGACATGGATATATTGATTGGAGATTCAATCGGATTGAAATCGGAATCAGATATAAAATCCATACAAATGTCATGAGCTTCAAAGCATGGAATGAGATGATTTTTTATTTCAATAATGTTGGACATGTATTGATGATGAATAAACATGATTAATTGATTAAATTAATATTTTGGAAATGTTAATTTAGATAATTAATTAATGTAATACACTTTAATTAATTAAATTATAAAATTTGGAATTTTAGAATTTGATTAATTGGGCTTAATTTAGAATTGTGCTTATAATGTTGTATTTGGGCCTAATGGGCTTGGTTGGGCCAAAATTGGTTTAGGTCAATTGGATTGGATCCAAATTTGGGCCTAAACCATTCCATTAAGTCCAAATATAACAAATGGGCCTTTTAATGTTTAATTGGACCTAATGGGCCAAAATTGGTTTCTTGGCAAATATGGTGATTCCTTAATTGGGCTTTGGTATTTGGGTTTGACCCATATTGACCAAAGTCCATGCCTTAAGAATTAATTGAAAGCCCATTGGACTTTAATTAAATGACATTGGATGTTAAGTGGGCTTTGAGACCCATTTAGATTAGATTTGGAATCTAAGTCGTAAAGGCGCATTTAAAAGTGTAGTTATTTAATTTGGAATGAAATATAGAATTAGTATTGAATAGAAATTAAATTAGATTTAAATTGTAGTTCGATATAATTCAAGAATTCGTACTTTGAGTACTTATTCTTAAACGAGTTGGACTCGCGCAAATCAAATCGTTGTTTGAACATTGGATGATCACTTTATTCAAAGATTAATTAATTGGATTAGATTGATTGAATAACATGCTTTGTGTGAATACATGGATGTGTTGAATGAATAATGTATGTCAGATGGATATTAAAAGGGAAATGGAAATTTTGGAAATTGTTGTAAATTTAGAATTTATTAAATTGGACCTGCGTGTCTAGCCTTATCTCTCGATTCTTTGTAATTCTCTTCTCACCTAATTCCCCTCAATGTTAATGAGGTTTCTTTTATTGTATTATGTAATTGGGTAGAAGTAAGAATGGTGCTAGCCGGGGAGAGGAAATAGAGTGATTTGTTATAGGAACAATCTGTGAGATATCCATCTGCATATCATTATTAATTTATTTTCCGCGCCTTTTTATGCTTTTAGAATGCATGTTTAAGGGTGTATGATGAGACCTAACAAAGATAATAAATTGGTTGCCATTTACGCGAAAAACCCTCAACAAATATTAAGCGTTTTCCTTCCATTGAGTAATTCTTACTCAAGATCCAAGATTGGCACTAGTTTGTTGGCCAAAGTCAAGACCTTTGTCCATCACAGATGTGTTTGAATCATGAAGGCTTTGTTCCATATCGTATGTCTTGTCTAAGTTGTTATTTGTTGGCCAAATTCGAGATCACTTCTTGTCCATCGACATCGATTGCGAAGCTTTCCAAAGTCAATGGGTTTCGCTTAACTGGAATCATTAAGCTTGTTTGGCCAAAGCCAAGGCTTAGTTGATTCAGAGGAAAAGGTTAGGAAAATATATTGGATATATTGGCATATATATTGTATATATGTTTCGGACTTGGAGGTCCACCTACCGGATCTAGGAATTGGATGAGATCCAATTGATCTTAGAGATCTACCTAGTTAAATATCATAGAGATTGTTGGACAAAGTCAAGGTTGTGTGTTATTTAACGAGATCCTAGCCCACTAGGAAACTAGGTTTTTCGAGCACTCAACAGAGGGTTCGAGGCTCGCCGAAAAATAGTGGGAGGCTAGTATTGAATTTGTAATTTCGTTCAAATACTTAGCTTTACGCTCTTTCAAATTATTTCGTCAATTATATTTATTAGTTGGACTAATATTTTATTATTTTTCTTGTAACAGTTAGACTTTACCAATATATCGTTAATCGAATAGTTTGATTATTGCGATTAAGATGACAAGAAAGTAAAGCATTAGAGATATTATCATGGGCGATAATGTCTTCAATGGCATTAACTTTCAAGACTGGGATATGAATATCAGGATTGTCCTGGGATCCGAGAAGTTACTCTATACTATAGAGAGACCTCTTGGGCCTAAGCCCTGACATGAGCAGTTGCTTGAGCTAGAGCTTTGGAAGACTCATAGCGATGACAACTCGACTTCTCAATCGGTTATGCTTGCTGCTATGACTCTATAATTCCGTCGTCAGAATAAGGGATTGGACCCCTATGAGATGATGGCGAAGTTGCATGATCTTCACCGATCTAATCTTAGATAACAGAGACATGAGTTACAGAAGAAGATCTTCCGCACTCGCATGTCAGAGGGTACGTCTGTTGAGCACCATGTGTCACAGATGATTGCTGACATTGAGCAGTTGGGACAGATGGGCATCGTCTTCGAGGCTGAGACTTCAATATATTTGATCTTACAGTCTTTCCCCGACATTTGGAGTGGGTTCATAATGAACTACAATATGATGAACCAAGAAAAAACTCTTGGAGAGTTGATGTCCACACTGCACGAGGCACACTTCGCTTCAACATCTCAGACTCCGAGGGCTTGGCCCAAGGCGACTGGAGGTGTAAAGAAGAAGAAGAAAAAGAAGGGCAAGGCCAAATCGTCAAAACCTTCTGGGAAGGGTAAGGACAAATCCCAAGATGTATGTCTCCAGTGCGGCAAGCGGGGTCACTGGAAGCGTGACTGCCACGAGTACAAGGCACACATGAAGGAAATCAAGGCGGGCGAGGCACCGGCTTCAGGTATGTTTGTTTTGGAAATAAACATGTCTACTACTAGTCTTAAAAATTAGATTTTTGATTCTGGTTGTGGAACTCATATATGTACTGATGTGCAGGATATGTAGATTAGCATGAGACTGGCCTCATGAGAGATTGACCTCCGCGTTGGAAATGAGACACGAGTTGCCATTTTGGCCGTTGGCACTTATGTTTTGGAACTGCCATCGGGGCATGTACTTGAACTTACAGACTGTTATTTGTACCTAGTTTGACTAGGAATATTATTTTTGTATCTATGTTAACCCAATGTGGGTATACTTTTGTATTTAGAAACACTGAGTGTTTTATGTATAAAAATGATATGGAAATTTGCACTGCTGTTGTAAATAATGGTCTTTATATTTTGAATATAAATCAAACTCAAACATATAATGTAACAAACAAAAGGCTTAAAGTAAGTAACAAAGATGAAACTTATATGTGGCATTGTCGTCTGGGACACATAAACAAGACACGTATATCCACACTTTCAAAGAGTGGGTACTTGGACGGATTTGATCCAAATTCATATGACATCTGCGAATCTTGTTTATTAGGCAAAATGCCTAAATCACCTTTTAGAGATAAAGGTGCACGTGCCACCTAACTGTTAGCCCTCGTTCATAGTGACATATGTGGGCCCATGTCTAGCCAGGCTAGAGGTGGATATGAATATTCGTAACCTTTACGGATGATGCATCGCATTATGATTATGTGTATCTTATGAGACACAAGTCGGAAACCTTGAGAAATTCAAAAAGTTTCGATACGAAGTAGAAAAACAGACCGGCAAAAGTATTAAGACATTACGGTCGGACCATGGTGGCGAGTACTTGAGCAATGAGTTTCTTGATTACTTGAAAGAATATGGTATTCTTTCAAAGTGGACTCCTCTCGGAATACCACAATTAAACGGTGTGTCCAAACGGAGAAACCGAACTTTGTTAGACATGGTAAGGTCTATGATGAGTCTAACAGAGCTACCTATTTCCTTCTGGGGATATGCATTGAACAATGCAATACTTATTTTGAATAAGGTTCCGTCAAAGTCTGTTCAACAGACTCCGTATGAGATATGGACAGGAAAGAAACCGGGTTTCTCATACCTGAAGATTTGGGGTTGTTGGGAATACGTCAAACGTTTGGAAGGTACCAAACTTGAACCCAAATCGGATAAATTCCTATTTGTAGGATATCCTAGGGAAACCAAAGTATATTACTTCTATCACCCATAAGAGAATAAAGTATTTGTTGCTCTACATGCGGTTTTCCTTGAGAAGGAATTCCTAAATGCAGTGGTAAGTGGGAGGAAAGTAGAACTCGATGAAAATTGGAGTGATATTGTTCCTGTCACAGAATCCTTAACGGAACATGAACAGTTCATCAAGGATGAGTCTGTACCATAATCTTCAAATACATAAGAACCGCGTCGGTCGGAGAGAGTCAGAAAACAACCTGAGAGATATGGGTTTCTGATCTTACCTCATGTGGATATTAATCTTATTGAGGATAACGAGCCGTCTACATATGAGGAAGCGATACAAGATATCGATTCCACTTTATGGCATGAGGCCATGAAGTCCGAAATGGATTCCATGTACACCAACGAAGTTTAGACACTGGTTGATGCACCAGAAGGCATAAAGCCTATTGGTTGCAAATGGGTCTTCAAGAAGAAGACTGACATGGATGGCAACGTACAAACGTACAAAGCTAGGGTTGTAGTGAAATGGTATCGTCAACGACATGGTGTCGATTACGATGAAACTTTTTCACCCGTTGCCATGATTAAATCCATTAGGATAATGTTTACTATTGCTGCATATTTCGATTACGAGATATGACAGATGGACGTCAAAACCGCTTTTCTTAACGAAAACCTTTTGGAGGATGTTTATATGCAACAGCCTGATGGTTTTGTCGTACTAAGACTTGCAAACAAGGTTTGTAAGTTAAATCGATCCATTTATGGAATGAAACAAGCATCGCGTTCTTGGAACCAACGTTTTGATGAGATCATGAAAGAATATGATTTCGTTCAAAACGAGGATGATCCTTGGGTATAGAAGAAGGTTAGTGGGAGCGCACTGTCATTCATTGTCCTTTACGTTGATGATGTATTGCTTATTGGCAATGACATTCACACGTTAACGTCGGTGAAAGCTTGGCTTTCATTAAAATTCTCCATGAAGGATCTGGGAGAAGCAGCTTTTATTCTAGGAATAAAGATCTACCGGGATAGATCTAGAAAGTTACTTAGACTCTCCCAGAGCACGTACATTGACAAAGTGTTGAAGAAATTCAACATGGATCAGTCCAAGAGGGGACTGTTTCCAGTGTCACATAGCGTCACTCTATCTAAGGACATGTGTCCTAAAACTCAAGATGAGAGAGACAACATGAGTCGGATACCGTTTGACTCGGTAGTTAGATCGATCATGTATGCCATGATATGTACGCGACCTGATGTCTCGTATGCTTTGAGCATGTGTAGTCGCTATCAGGCTGATCCAGGTGAAGGTCACTGGATGGCGGTTAAAAATATCCTTAAGTATCTTAGACGAACTAAGGATGCTTTCTTAATCGATGGAGATGGAGAACTTAAGGTAACTGGGTATACCGATGCAAGTTTCCAAACCGATAAAGACGAGTGTAAGTCGCAATCCAGGTACGTATTTTGTTTGAACAACGGAGCAGTAAGATGGAAATCTTCCAAGCAAGAGACTGTTGCCGATTCAACAACAGAAGCGGAGTATATTGCTGCAGCTGAAGCAGCAAAAGAGGCAGTTTGGATCCATAAATTCCTAATTGGATTAGGAGTAATTCCATTAGCAGCTGAGCCCGTTCCATTGTATTGTGACAATAACGGGGCTATAGCGCAGGCTAAGGAACCACGGTCTCATCAACGATCCAATCATGTTCTTCGACGTTTCCATCTGATTCGTGAGATCATACATCATGGTGATTTGAAGATCGAGAAGGTCGCATCAGAGGACAACATTGCAGATCCGCTGACGAAAGTTATTCGTCAGCAAAAGTTTGAGCGACATGTACATAGTTCAGGTATTAGATGCTTGAGTGACTGACTATAGGCCAAGTGGGAGATTGTTAGACAATTATGACCCATAGCGTCACTATTTGTAAAAGACATTGTGGTTTTTGTACAAATTAATTATGTGACAATGGAAATTGCATTTTATCATTTCGTAATTAGATTACTTTAATATATAAATGATAAAAGTCCTTATGATTAGTTCCGGATTATAAGATATGAGACAATATCAATCCATAATAGTTTAATCATTAAATATCCCTGATCGTAGTATTATCGAGACTGCACATCGATAATACATAATAGACTATTATTGCACTTATGTGTGTTATGGAAGCGTAATTGCATAGTTTTCATATATTTAAGTATTGGATACTTATGCAAGTGTGATAGGAGGTTGTGTTTACCGATGGTACGGAAACAGCTTCGCTCTGGATAAACCCCTCGGAATCCCATTGGTAGTATGACTATGTGTCTATGGGAATCCGTATCAGGGTAAGTGTATTTGGTCTTAACATGAGACTTACATCGCTAGTACTTGCGACAATCAATACGCTTTGGTTTAGGTCGTCCGGGACTTTAACAGGTTCTGTGTACGCCTCTTTTGGGTTTGTTGAGAATCGTAATGTATTGGATGTGATGTCAAGACAGGAGTATCACTTCAGTCATATGGAGATGATGATCACACATGGATACAGAACTGGTGCTCTAATGTGTTGCAACCATCAGGATAATATGACTAGGTCATGATTACCGGATTAAAGAGACTAGTTACTTGTGATCCGATATATGTTTCGTACGGGGCAGACACTATTCCAACCTCAGGCCTTGCATGTGACATCTGATACTGGATCGTAATATGCAATACTACGTATACTATGCCTGACAGAGATTATATATTCCTTTAAGAATATTTCTGGAGAATTGGGTAGGCACGGTGATTTGCTAGAAGCCAACCATGACTCGTAAATCGGTAAAAATATAGTACGAGGTACATACGTGTTCTGATAGTTCGACGACCGAATTTACTGCCAACATATCCAGGGATCTCATGGGTCGCTTCCTGAAGATTCACCGATAACGTATGATTCGAACATAATTAATCTAGGATTAATTACGGAGAAATTTTATCTGGGATAAAATACTATTTGAAGAGAGAGAATGATTAATTTGGAATTAATCGATAAAATAATATATTCGATATATTAAACAAAATTAGATTTCGACTCGGAATTAAAATTGGATTTTAATTCGGGCAAACGAATTAATTTAGAATTAATTCACGAGCGATGTGAATAGTAATTTTACTAGGCATAATTATTTAATTAAATTTGATTTAATTACGTCGCAACGGAAAAATCGTTAATTCGGAATTAACGAACCCGAGCCCGAGATATGTTGCGGGCCCACTCGGATTTTGAATCAAGTGGGGCCCACATGTCATATCACAAGTAACATCACTTGTTACTTTAGTTGATGGGTTTTGGTGGGTTGGTGAAGACTTGTTCAACACATTTTTGTAAAGTTGATGGAGTGAAAGACATCTACCTAATATTAGATATTTGGTATATGTTTATTTTGATTTTTAGAAATCATTTACACACATGCGTTTTCACTCCATCTCTTCCTCTCTCATTCACACCCAAGTGCAGATTTTTTCCTCTCCAAAATTTCAAGGCTTGGCCGAATTTCACAAGAGAAAAATTGAAGATTTGTTGCAAATTTTCAAAGGTGCTAGCACACAAAGAAATCATATAAGGTCTTAGGGAAACCAATCATTGAGCTTGGAATCAACAACATAGCTTGGAGCTTGGATTTCAATTCAAAAAGGGACCTTGGCTGAAACTTCAAGGAGCAAAGTTTTGTATTTGACGCATCCAATATCCGATCAAAGTGAGTATTATTCCGCAAATTATTCTTTGAGTATTCACATGTTTCATTGCTTAAATGATATTGGGACATCTTAGAAACCCAACATATATAACAAAAATAAAATAGACACACCCATATGCAGTGAAAATAAACATGTAAAAACATAAAACACACGAACACACAAATGTAATGGGAAAATAAATGCAACTTCTAAGAAGAGTTACACCGAAGTGCACTCTCATTATGTTTGTTAGAATCAAGGCATTCAGAAGTATATGAGAAGACATCTTACTTCCTCATCCAAATTTTCTTAAGAATCTCTTCCACTTGAGAATTCCTAGTTAACACAACAAGTTTCTTACTAAGGAATTGAGCTTGTTTGGTTAGTACAGAAACTTGAGATACTAGATTTGAAGAGTCAAATCTAGGTGACACAATCTTAGGCCTTTTCTTATGATTTTGTAACATGTAGCACTTAGGCCTAATGTGTCATGCCTTACCACAATGATGGCACACAGGAACAAACCTCAGATGAGAGCGAGATTTACCCACAACACCTTTAGATCGAGGTTGGGTCACAGGTCGAGGAACAAATGGAGGAATCATATGACTATATTCAACATGCTTCTTACTTAAGTCATGTTTAGGAGGGTTAGGCATAACTCTAGACGATGACGCCTTGTTGCAATTAGACTCAAAACTAATACCTAGCATCGGTTTAATTTCCTATTCCCACTAAAAGATGCAGACAACTGGGTTCTAACAACTTCAATATCAGCCTCTAAAGTGTGGACCCTATCAACTAGGCCTATATTCCTCTCCAAGAGGTCATCATTCATCACAAGGTTGTGCTCAAACTTGGCTTGAGCTTTATTCTTTTCTAGGTCAACATGTTTCAGCCTCTTATTGACCTATATGTTCATCTTCTTAATATCTAAACTCTAATTAAACAGTTCAATATAAGATACCTGAAGACTGTCTTAATCTATAGGCTTATCGAGAGAGACTTCTGAATCAACATCATTAACTTCAATCTCTCTCTCATCAGTGATACTAGTAGTAAAGGTCATAAAGTTGCTCTTATTCTTCGGAGACTCATCAGAACTATGCCCACCTTCTGAATCACTAAGAGAGTCTGCCATGGCTTGCATACCTTTAGCCTTAAGGTAGGTAGGGCACTCGGATCGAATATGCCTATAGCCTTCACATTCATGGCACTGGACATTATAGGGTCTACTACCCCTTTCATCTCTGGACTCTCTCCTGCTATACCTATTCTCTCTAGGTTCATCTCCATATCCCTACTACTGCTATGACCATTCTTCTTCAGCTTAAGAAATTTCTTAAACCTCTTAGCAAACATAGCCAAATCATGACATGTGAGGGTATCATCATCATCATCACTAGACGGACCATGAGCAACTTCCTTTGCGATCTTCATCGTCATAGTTTTTGGCTTTTAATAATCAGGAAGTTTCTTATCATAAACCTGCAGTTTTCCTACAAGGTCATCTAATTTAAGATGATCGAGGTCATTACTTTCCTTGATGGTGGTATCTTAGGTAGGAACTTCTCAGGCAGTGATCTAAGGAATTTCCTAACAGTCCTACTGGTAGGGATATCCTCACTTAGGTTAAAGCTTGAGTTAATGATATCATTAATCTCATCGTAGAAATCATCGATTGTCTCATCATCTTTCATATAGGCGACCTCAAACCTAGTAGCTATATCCCGAAGTCTATTATTTTTCACAGATAATCTGCTCGCATGCACAGTCTGTAGGATGTCTCAAACATCTTTGGCTATCTCACACATAGAGATTCTCCTAAATTCGGTTGAGCACACAATACCATGTATGGAATTAATTACATTGATGTTCGTATGGTTAACGTTAAAATCATCCTTGGACCATGTCAATTTGTCTTTAGGGGAAGAAAACCATCAACTATAACAACGAAAGGTTTCCATCCGTACTCTACTGTCATCCAGACCCTCTTATCTAAGGACTTAAGGAACACTCTTATGCGAACCTTCCAATGTAAATATTTAGTGCCATAAAAAAATGACGGACAATTTAAGGGTTGACTACGATCCATAGGAAATGGGTCAAGGATCGAGTTCAGACTCTGATACCAAATGAAATTTTGTGATAGTCATAAGGTTCTGACCCTATATGGAATTAATCATAATAATCAAGACAAATCCTAATTAATGTGCCTATGCAATCTCAACAAGCAACCACAATATCCAACAAATAAATAAATTACAGAAAATAAAATAATCACAAAAAATCAACACAATAATTTTGGTGACGAAGTGGAAAACTCGTGCGAGTACAAAAATCACTCCAGGTATCTTGGCTACTAGCCCAATCCACTATATAGAGAAAACTTACAGCGATGGTCAAGACTATGGTGGCAACTCCACCGACTCAAGTACATCTTGACTATAAGAACCTAAAGAACTTCTTAAGCCCGCAAACCACCGTTTTCTTCTGAATCTCAAAAGTCTCTGAGTGAATCAACTCCTTACGCACACTGGAACTCCAACTACCAATCTTCCTTCTTGAGAACTCTGAAGGATTAGGAATTTTGGGTTTGGTTGCGTTGAAGGTTTATCAAAGAGAGATTCACACCATTAATGAAAAAGACAAGAAGATAAGAAGTCTTCAATGGTGGAATCAGAAATTTTGGCTCAAGGGAAATGTGTTTCAACTCATGGGGATGGTGACTACATGTTTTATTTATAGTTAGGGTGAAGATTTAGGGTTTTACAAAGTTAAAAGACTCAAGAACGCGTCCAGATCGCAGTCGCATTCGAATGATTACTCGAATGCACCACGAACACGTGCCCACTGGAAAGACTCGTTCCAACGCTACTCGAACGCACCAAGAAAGCTGGTTCTCTGGAATATTTTATTCGAACGCTTCCACGAACGTACCACGAACGATTGCTTTCTGGAATGTTTCGTTCGAAGCCAATGGAGAACGTGCCACCAACTGTAATATCCCGGTCATCCGTAACCTGCCCAGCACAGTAAATAATTGTGCGAAGCATGTTAATATTCATTTTAGGGTATGAAAATGATTTTCATGACTTAGAAATCTCGACCGGAGACTCGGGATAAATTTTCAAGTTTTTACGCTTTTCCGTTAATTTTCCGTTTTGAACAGCTGTTAGTAAAATAGCTATAACTTTTTCGTTTTAACTCCGATTTTGACGAGTAATATATCGTTTCGAAGGGAAAACATAGACTCACAAACTCCGCGTTGAATATTTTCCTAAAAGCAGAGCATAACTAAGTCAAAAATCGAGATTCAGTGGCAGCTATAGTAATTTCGGGAAATGTCTAGAAATTATGACATGTGGCAAAATCCTCTCCACTCTTTTAAATACAGAAAAAATCAGCCCTCTTTTATAAAAAGAGAACTATTCATCACCTTCTCCATGCTCTCAAAAAAAGAATTTGGTTCCCAAAAACTCTTTCTCATTTTCCCTTCATCCCCAAGCCATTTAGAAGCAACAAATACTGGATTCCGGCTTCATTATTACAAAAGTGAGCTTCTTTCCTCTTTTCTTTTTCTTTATTTCAGTTTTGAAAAGAAATTTAGAGGCCCCAAATTCGCACCTTATGAACCCTAGGATTTCAATTTGGAATTTTAGCTTCAATAGAGCTTGTAGCATGCATTTTCTAGCATTTAGTGATAATATGAACATGTATTGAAGCATTATGACTTGAAATGCCCAATTTTCTTTTCTCTGAGGGCTGGCCAAAATTGAGGGGTAAGAAGGATGAGTTCTTTTGTGTTTTGTGTTGGTGATTAATGATGACTCGGTTAGCGACTTGGTCGCATAATCAATTGTAATGGATTTTGATGACGTCAACGAGAAATAAGACTTCGATGTACAAACACGAAGTAATACAAAAAGTGTCGAAGCATATGAGGTGAAGAGCGAGAATATGAAGACTTGCGGCAAATCGAAGATATATTGTGAAGTTTTAGCTTAGGATTTAATTTGTAATGTGAATTGTAATATTCAAGTGCCTAAGCTCATAGGGATCATGCATATTCACTTAGATGCATTAGGATCATGACAAAATGCTTTAAAACCTTCATTTCTATGCATTTTGGTCTGAGACCGGCATACCGGTCCCTTACCGATTTCTATACCGGTGAGATGCTCTGCTACGCATGCTCACTAGAACCGGCATGGACCTTACCGGTCATTAAACTGATGTTCCTAGGGTCTGCACACTTACTGGAACCGGCATACTCCAAACCGGTCTCCATACCGGTTCACATACCGGTCAGCCCAACGGCTAGTTCCTTCACTGGAACCGGCATGACCTAAACCGGTCCACATACTGGTGAACATACCGGTCAAGCTCTCACTGCACACACTCACTGGAACCGGCACGGACCATACCGGTCTCCATACCGGTTTCCATACCGGTCTAACGACTAGTTTCTTAATGGTAATATATCCGTTGAGACCGGCATGCCGGTACCATACCGGTACCATCCCGGTCTCAGCAGTGAACTGCATTGACATTTTCTTTTTCTATAAATGAGTCCCAAATTCGTTTTTGCAATGATCTTGAACCTTCATATCATTTCTTAGAAAGCAAAAACAAGAGTGTCTTGAATCTTCAAATACTTAAACACTCATACAAGCTCACACTCATCTTCATTACATTTAGTGAGCTTAGATCACTTGGGTTTGCAACTCACACAATCTTCTTATTATTTGTGAGTGCCTAAATGTGTTTTAAAACTTCTTTATACAAAACTCTTGCGGTTTGTGAAATCCCATTGTTTAAGTAGTTGTAAAGGTTTGTGAGTGAGCCTACGAACAAAAATCAAAATTGTAAAGGGTTCGGAGTGCGCCTTTGCAGAAAACTCTTGGTTACGAGTGAACCACGGAAACTCGAGTTTAGTGGAAATCTTCAAGCGAAGCTTGAGGGAGTGGACATAGGCACGTTTGGCCGAACCACTATAAATCTCGGTGTCGTATTTCTCTCTCTCTTAACTTTTACTTATTTGCAAGTTTATTTACATTTATATTATTGAATAGAAAACTTGCATATATGTTGTTATTTACAATAGACAAAATTAACCTAAAAGCCTATTTGGTAATAAGAGCTAAAAATCGGTAAAGATTTTCTAATTCCGCAGTTATAGCGATAACCCAATTCACCCCCTCTTTGGTATAGAGATTGTTTTGTCGCTATTGCTTGTAGGTACTTTCAGTTGGTATCAGAGCGAGGTATTCTCAAGAAAGACTTGACCGTCCGAGAATAGATCATGGCATCTACAAGCAACTCGTCAAATCTTGCCGAGGGATTTTCAACGACTAGACCTCCGTTTTACACCGGAACGGACTACAATTATTGGAAGATGAGAATGATAAATTATCTCCTTGCCGTAGATCCATAATCTTATTTGGTTATCACACGAGGTGCAAAAGGACCAACAAAAAGGGATAGCAATGGGGTTGAGATTCCGAAGCCAATTTTAGAATGGGATAGTGAGGATGTGAAACTAGCCTCACAAAATGCTAAGGCACTCAACCAACTTCTATGTGCCATTGATCGGGATCAAGTAAGCAAGCTTCCGAAATGTGGAAACGCATATGATTTATGGAAGTCTTTGGAAATGGTCAATGAGGGCACAAGCCAAGTGAAGGAATCGAAGATCAACCGGTTCATGTGCGAATTGGACAATTTCAAGATGGAATCCGGGGAAGAAATCGATCACATAGTTTCGAGGTTTACGATCATCATCAATCATTTGGGAGCCTTGGGAAAAGTTATCGGGACATCGGATCAAGTGAAGAAAATTTTGAGATCTCTCCCGAAAGAATTTAGAAGCTATACCTCCTCCATTCGAGAAGCAAACGACATAAACACATTGAAGATGGATGATTTGGTCGGAAAATTGCTTGAGTATGAAATGGAGATCAAAATGGATAAAAAGGAGGAAGATGAGAAAAAGACAAGAAAGTCTTTGGCCTTAAAAACAAGAAAAAGAGACCACTCAAGCTCAAGTGATAGTGATATTGATGATGAGTTGGCTCAAATAAACAAGAGCTTCAAGAAACTTCTTAAATCCGTAAAACAAAAGGGAAAATCAAAGACGGATGAAAAGAATGAAGAAAAGTGGCCGCGGAAGAACAAGAAAATTATTTGTTATGAATGCAACAAATCGGGTCACATAGCTACCGATTGCCCATTAAGGAAATTGAAAGGAAAATCAAAGAAAAAGACAATGAAAGCTACTTCAACTTGGAGCGATAGCGATTCAAGCTCATCCGAGGAGGAAGATGTCAAAGTCAAAGATAAATCAATAGCATTTATGGCTATCACGGATGAGGACATTCGCTTTGAAATTGAAGAGGAAAGTGAAGAAGAAGAGGTACACAATTCTCAAAACTATAATGATTTACTTAATGCTTTTAATGGTTTAAAAGAATTGTGTGATATGCTTAAAAAGAAATTAAAATTGGTCAAAAATGAGCATGCTACACTTAAAATTGAACATGCAACTAGTATGGATAAAATTCATGTTTTAGATAATGATATTATATGCTTAAAGACTAAACATGAAAAAGAAATTGCATGCTTAAATGATGAAAATGCATGTTTAAAATTGAAAAAGCTAGAACTTGGAAATGTCATTTCTAATATGCCATCTAGCTTTAAGACATGCGATTGCGAATCAATTTTGAATGAAAATGTGTTATTAAACACAAAAGTTATAGATTTGCAAAACCTACTTAGCAAATTCACATTGGGACATAAAAATTTTAATATGCTTATTGGATCCCAAAAATGTGCATTTAAAAGAGAAGGATTAGGATATAGGCCTTACATTAAACGAAAATTTTTGAAGAATTATTTTGTTAAGGCATCCGATTCTCATGCTAAGAATGTTAAAGATGAAAATATCATATGTCATGCTTGTAATAAAAATGGACATAAAATTTTTGAATGCATGTACAAAAATGTGATTAAGAATGCATGGATTCCTCAAGGAATCAAAATTAACCCCAATGGACCCAAGAAAGTTTGGGTACCAAAGTGCAATTGATAAATTTGTAGGGGGAGCTTTGGGAATGGATCTTTAAAGAGAATTGCAAAATTGATCCCAAAGGCTCAAAAAGATGAGGAATCGCAACGGTAAAGGTAAAATCCGTATTCACGGAAACATTGGTACCGTTTCCTCTAAATATCTATATGTATGCAAATTTTATATTGGTTAATATTTTTTGAAGCATACAAAATGATTAGGCAAGTATTCAAACTTCTATTGGTATTAATTGTTCATTTGGTCGCATAATCAATTGTAATGGATTTTGATGACGTCAACGAGAAATAAGACTTCGAGGTACAAACACGAAGTAATACAAAAAGTGTCGAAGCATATGAGGTGAAGATCGAGAATATGAAGACTTGCGGCAAATCGAAGATATATTGCGAAGTCTTAGCTTAGGATTTAATTTGTAATGTGAATTGTAATATTCAAGTGCCTAAGCTCATAGGGATCATGCATATTCACTTAGATGCATTAGGATCATGAAAAATGCTTTAAAACCTTCATTTCTGTGCATTTTGGTCTGAGACCGGCATACCGGTCCCTTACCGGTTTCCATACCGGTGAGATGCTCTGTTACGCATGCTCACTGGAACCAGCATGGACCTTACCGGTCATTAAACCGGTGTTCCTAGGGTCTGAACACTTACTGGAACTGGCATACACCAAATCGGTCTCCATACCGGTTCACATACCGGTCAGCCCAATGACTAGTTCCTTCACTGGAACCGGCATGACCTAAACCGGTCCACATACCGGTGAACATACCGGTCAAGCTCTCACTGCACACACTCACTGGAACCGGCACGGACCATATCGGTCTCCATACTGGTTTCCATACCGGTCTAACGACTAGTTTCTTAACGGTAATATATCCGTTAAGATCGACATGCCGGTACCATACCGGTCTCCATATCGGTCTCAGTAGTGAACTGCAGGGACATTTTCATTTTCTATAAATGAGTCCCAAATTCATTTTTGCAATGATCTTGAACCTTCATATCATTTCTTAGAAAGCAAAAACAAGAGTGTCTTAAATCTTCAAATACTTAAACACTCATACAAGCTCACACTCATCTTCATTACATTTAGTGAGCTTAGATCACTTGGGTTTGCAACTCACACAATCTTCTTATTATTTGTGAGTGCCAAAGTGTGTTTTAAAACTTCTTTATACAAACTCTTGCGGTTTGTGAAATCCCATTGTTTGGGTAGTTGTAAAGGTTTGTGAGTGAGCCTACGAACAAAACTCAAAATTGTAAAGGGTTCGGAGTGCGCCTTTGCGGAAAACTCTTGGTTGCGAGTGAACCACAAAAACTCGAGTTTAGTGGAAATCTTCAAGCGAAGCTTGAGGGAGTGGACGTAGGCACGTTTGGCCGAACCACTATAAATCTCGGTGTCGTATTTCTCTCTCCCTTAAATTTTACTTATTTGCAAGTTTATTTACATTTATATTATTAAATAGAAAACTTGCATATAGGTTGTTATTTACAATAGAGAAAATTAACCTAAAAGCCTATTTGGTAATAAGAGCTAAAAATTGGTAAAGATTTTCTAATTTCGTATTTATAGCGATAACCCAATTCACCCCCCTCTTGGGTATAGAGATTGCTTTGTCGCTATTGCTTGTAGGTACTTTCAGACTCAAACTTAAAATGATGATTGGAATGAGAAATGCAAAAGATGTAATTGGACAGTTTAGTCGAAAACAGTAAGATCGGTTTGTACTCTGATTTGTGTGGTCATGGAAGAGGAATTACCAAAAGTGTAAAACATGAAACTTGTTTCTTTATGTCTTATATATATGCCTGTAAAATGGTTTTGTGAAATAGTAAATATTGGAAAAGTTATAGTATGATGATTGGGGCTGGTTCTATCAGATTTTCATGCAGGCAGCTAGCTATAAATCAATTAATATGAGGACCGAATTAGGAGCTGAATTAGGCTAAATGATAAACATGAGTTTTGTTCATTTATGTGTTAACTAAATTCCTGTAAAGTGATTTTTCAATCGGACATAAATTTATTCTGAAATGATAAAGAAACCGAGAGATGTTCATGTTGTAGCACTATTGGAAACATAGCTAAAAAATTATAAGTTTGTGTTTTATGATTTAACCGGGTTGATAAGTGTTTGGGGGAATAATTTGAGTGTTTTGATCATAAATTGATGAAGTAATAATGATGATTCTTATGAGCGTGAAATGGCAATATGCATCAGAAATGCATTGAGTAATGACTTGTGAATAAATAAAGATTAAGTGTGAATAAGTATTTTGACGTTGATAAGTTTATTGTACTTGTAAATTAAAGGAAAAGGAATCGATGTATGCATGCTTCGGTAACCTAATGATGACAACATAAAGTGTCAGCGTCGGATAACGTCGGAATCCAGGTAAGTACACTATGTGATGATTTCCTTGGGTTGTTTGATATTGAAAGGTTAGAATTAAGATAAGTTTGAAAATGGGAATAAGAAATTGACAATGAACATGATAGGTCGTTCTAGAGACTCCACATAGAAGGAAATTGGTTAAATTAAAGTAATATGCAAAATTGTGAGACTTGGGCAGTAAACCCTAAAATTTGAGATTTGGGAATTTATACCTAAGTGTAATTATAGATATGTTTTATCATGTTATAGAAATGAAACTTGGTGTTAGAAATGAAAATTGGGATTAGACAAAGATTTAGCAAATACGAGATAAGGTATGCATGTGAAGTTGGACATTTAATGTAAACTCGAAAATTTTAAAAGAAAAGACGATGAAAGTAAAACTTGATTGGAGTTACGATTGTGAAAATATATAATGATGCCATTTTGTTGAGTGAGTTTATGAATGTATTGGATAAAGCATGAATATGCATACTGGTATATGTTGAGAATATTTGTACTTATGATGAGAATGTATTTCCTCGTAGCGTGAATTAACATCAATATGAATGCACTGGTATGAATTATAACATATGGTTGAGATATGGAAACGCTCAGAATGTATGGTATCCATGGATTACAGGTAAATATTATGGTCTTATAATTATGAGTGAATATGAATTATGAAATGTGAATAACATATAAAGATAATTTGAGATGTGTGATTGGATGAGATTGCGGACTTGCATAATGGTATGTTCATATATTTTATGAAATATGGATAAAGAATAAAATGACTAGATGCTGTTGAATACAGTTTATGAATGAGAAAGCATGCGTCATCTTTAAATGAATATATATATGTGTTGAGGCATATGTGAGAATATGAAGTAATGATGTGGAAAGTATTTATAATCATGTGAGATTGTAAATCAAAGCATGTGTGTTATATGCAAAGTATGATGAGGATGAAAAGACATACAGAACATGAGTTAACTCAAAATAAAAGCATGTAAGGAATAGAATGCATATGTCATTAATTTATGAGTTTGCATGAATATGTACATGAACACATATGACACGGTAAGAAAGCATGGCTAGGGTAGAAAAGAGCATGAGAAATGCATATATATATATATATATGTGCTAAGATTTTCAGCAGTTGAGCAAAAGTTAAGAATGTTTTCAAAGATTCAAAATATTTTAAAGAAAAGTTTCAATATGATTTTGAAAGAAACGTATTTCAGAAAATATTTCATACGTTTTGAGATTCAAGCATGATTTTATGTTTTTCGGGGCATGAGGGAAAAACTCACCCCAGTATGTAACTTGAGATTCATTGGAATTGACGGATATCATATGGATTCGGGATTTAGGATTTGACCCATCCCAGCTATACACTAATGGGAATTGACGGATTTAGACACATGTGCACATGTGGAGGACTAGGGGGACGCTCCTAGATCCTCAGCGCTCAGATGGTACATTCCTGGGTGGAGATGCGCCTACGGGCGGAGATGCGCCTTCGGGCTGAGATGCGCCTACGGGCGGAGATTTGATTTTCAGAAAAAAGGATTTCAGATTTCAGTTTTCAGTTTTCAGAAAAGAGTTTCAGAAAAGAACTTAGAAAGACGGTTTAGAAAGAAGTACAAGAAAAAGAAAGATTTTCAGAAAGAGTTTTCAGTTTTCAGATTCCCAGTAAACAGTTTTCAGAAACAAGATTTTAGACATAGTTTCCAGAAATCAGAGATTTAAAGCATGATTTTAGAAAGATAAGTTTTATTAAGAGGTTTTCAAAATGAGTTTCAGAAAGAATTTTCAGAAAGCAGTTTCTCAGAAAAAGTATTTTCTAAAAGCATAACATGATAGAGCTGAGTATGGTTTACAAATCATGCATATAAATCATGTATTCTGGTAATTCATCTGAGATGCACATAGTTGATGTTAATACATGATAGCGTGATCACATTCATGTAAGTATATAATAGACGTTTATATGAATCATATGTCTACATATAATGAGTATTTTAGAAAACATTGATGTATGATAACATGATATGATAACATGATTATATATATATATATATATATATATATATATAGATATATATATATATTATATATATATATATAATATATATATATATATATATATATATATATATATATATGAGTACGTGATTGCTAATAGTATGAGAATAGAAATAATATTTTACATTACCGATTTGATGATATTTCAATGAAATAAGAGAAAGATAACTATATTAAGTGTCCAAACCAAACTGGCAAAGAATGAATAGGAATTTGAAAGATATCCGAGTAGCGCAGCAAAAGCGTGAAGGGTTTTTGATGAGGCTGTTAATGATATTGAGACTTGACATGTATATTATGGATATATGAAAATATAACTAGCAGACATTTAATGAATGATGAATTGTTGATATGTTAAATAGAATGGTAAGAAAGTAACTTAGATAAGTTACATGAGCTTAAGGTAGTAAAGTAAAAAGAAAGATAAAAAGTTAAGAATGATTTATGATTGTAAGATTTGGATATTGTGAAAAGTTCATGATCGAAATACTTATGATTGCAAATGAATAAGCTAGAAGCATGTTACGAGAAAACAAAAAGAGATGAGTGTATGGATGCTCACATAAAAGGAATATAAGAAATGGAATATTTGCCAATTGGCTACGAAACAGATAGTATGAACAGTTGGTAATATAGAGAATGTGTGAATCACTTAGAAATCCCAGGAATAATATGTAAACTGGAATTTAAACCTTGCATGTGTATGTTGCTCAAGGTAGGAGCATAGTTACTTACTGAGTCTTATGACTCACTATACTACAGTGTTTGAGTTTTGCAGGTTGGCGACCTAAACGGTCGACCGTGGATTTCAGAGTCGCGGAACAGTCGGATAGCAGCGTTGCAGTCAGCCAGTCACCAAGTCTTGGGGAAGTCGAGTCTTGTGTATTTGAGCATTGTTGAGACGTGCTGAGCACGGCTGCTTATGTTGTAAAGTTTTTGTATATACATAGTGTCGGGCACGGAGCCCTGGTTGTATTATGTCTGCATCGCATATTTGTTGGGCCCTTAGATTGCATTGATGTTGTGATCCGGCCTGAGGCCGAGATTTTATGTTTATGTTGTATATGGATGCTGGCTATAGGCCAGGTTGCATGATGTTACGAATACATCATGCCGAAATTTTTTCTAGAATCAGAGGCTTATGGAGATGAGTTTAGCCTGTCTCCTGCCGGTAACATTGCTGCTAAGGCGGGATGTTACACCAACACCACACGTTCGAACTCTACAACGAACGCAACACTAACGAAAAATGCTCCAACTATGCCAAATACCAGTCCAATTACTCTAAGATCTTCAAGACTTATTACAACACAATTGAATTTGTTTTGTTACGGACAATACAAATAAAAATGGAAATTACACACTTAATTTCACATAAGGAGAGTTTAATTTGTTTTGTTTTATTTTTGGTTCTTCATTCATGAAATAAGAACCAGGCACTCTTACAAGATATTATTTTATTTCATGTCCAATCTAAAATTCTGAAGTCTTATCAACTTGGATCGTTCAATTATTGCAAATAGTATGATTTTATAAATTTATTAACATCAACAAATGAAACATCAAAAAGTGGACTCACAATCTATTTAATCAATGAATTTGAAATTTTTTGCCATATATAATTGTGTGTACATTAACAAATAAACACATTATTATAAATTTAAAAATGTGGGTGCATTCATATAAATAACTAATAATTAGTAGCCATATATTTTATTAATACCATGTGACACTTATAATTAGTAGCCATATATTTTATTAATAGCATGTGCCCAACTTGCAATTTCCTAAAAATGTACAAGAACATGTATGATCTCCTATATATAAATTTACAGACAGGGAAATTTTTTCCCCGCAAGTGTGTTCAGATGTTATTAAGGTAATGATGAAATGTAAAGATTCATAAAAATATATATTCTTATGTACTGTATTTTGTATTTAATTAGTGTATTAGAGTTTATATTTTTTAACTTGATCTGGATGTTAATAAGGTATATATATATGAATAACTACATATGTGTGAGAGAGATCATCGTCATTTTACAAAATTAGGATGTCGGCTAAAATAAAAAAAAAATACGAATTTTAATATATTAATAAATAAAAAACACAATTTTCAATGTGATATATTTTTTTTAATCTTTTAGCAGGCATACTCATTTTATAAAATAAATATGTCTGGAGTCAGGAACCAAAGCTTTTAGCAGACTTACTAATTTATTTATAGACACATTCTTAGAAAAATATATCAATCAAAATCAATCACTCCATATTTTATAAATAGCATAATAAGAGAGGCGATGACCAAGGACGGATTTAGAAATTTAATTTAGAGGAGACTTAGTATAACAATTTAAATAAAATTTTGGAATCGATGATTGCGAATCGAAACAATAGCATCAAAATTGATTAGGGATCAGCGATATTTAAGATGATTTTGTGTCGAAACCAAACTTATTTGTCATGTTCAAATCATCATTAATTATTATCATATTATCTTCTAATTAGTATTTACTTGTAATATTATACCCTAAATAAATGAAAATATGATAAAATATATAAATTATCTCAATGTCTAATAATGAATAATAATTATAATCTTATCCAATAGTTGTATTTCTTTTTGTTTTTGTTTTTTTTTTTAAAGCAAACAATGCCAAGCAATTATAAATCATATTGATACATAAAAACTTACGAGTTGTTTTTTTTTTTTTTAAGGAAACCACAAGCAATATGATTATTGTTATGATTGAAATAAATATTAAAAACAAAAATTTGTTGATTATTATAGTATTAATAACATTAAGAGTGAAAATAGAACAAAATGGATATATGTGAACATTCAAACATATTAAAAATTTTCTAATAATATGTAATCAAGAGTGGGCTTTAGTGAAATATAACATGAGGGCTAAATAAGTCTATTCAATTGATAAATCATAAAAACAAATGTCAATTTTTTAAAGCTCAAAAGATTTCAATATATTTTAAAGTTTAAGTCATGTCTATAATTTTATTTATTAAAAAAAAAAAATTACATGAGATTACTACAAGTCAATCATCACAATTTCAAAATCCACGGCTTTAATATTTATATAATATTATCTAGGGTTATTATCATTTCAATATTTGGACTTTATGGAAATGGTTTTAGGCCCAATTAGATCCAACCAATTATCCTAACCAAACTTGGCCCAACCAAGCCCATTAAGCCAATTATAACAAATTAAATTAATTCATTATTCCAAATTACAAATTAATTCAATTCAAGTGTAATTACCATAAATAATTAATTAATCTAATACTTCCAAAAACTAATTAATTCAATTAATCATGCTTAACATTTCCAATTCATGTCCAACACAAATTGAAGCAAAAATCAATCAAATAACATGCATTATGGCTCACGGAAATTGGCAATAAAAAATATTCAATTTGATTTCAATCCAATTTAAATCAACATTCATTATTTCTATCATGCCATTTAACACATCCAATTGTTAAAATTCAAAAATCACCATGATACTTTTAGGGTTCATAATTCGGCCAATGGGTAATTTTGGGGAAAATTAATCCTATCAATTTTTCACAAAATTGAAGATGCACAAATCCAATTCAACATCATTCAAACACAACCCAACAACAAATTTAGGAAAATCAAGTTCTAAACACAAAAATCCCCAATTAAAGTCATGAACCCTAAAATTCCAAATCAAACTTAGGATGACTCTCGATACCATTGTTCGTCTCCAAGACATGCCACAAGATCACTAAGCATGATTAAAGTGTGAATAATCAAAAAGTTTACGGAAAAAACTTACAATGATTTGGATGATTTCAAGACTTTTTCCATGATTTAATGGAAGCTCCAAGCTTTCATTTAATGTTTCCAACACTTGGGTGAGTTTCCCTATCACCTTTATTCATTCATTTAAGTGCTAGCTTGAACAAATTTTGAAAGAAATTTTTGTCCTCCAAGAACAAGGGTGTTTGACAATGGTGAGAGAGAAGAGGGAATAGTATTTTTCAATTTTGATTTCTAAAATCAATTACCAAAAACAAATCCAAAAGTTGCATTTATATTTTCCAAAAAACGTAAAGTGTGTTGGACAAGTAATCTTTAAAAGCTTCCAACCACTTCCATCAATCAAGTGACTTGTTGATGCAAGTTGGTGGGCCCAACTTTAAATTCCAAATTTAAGTCGGACAATCCAACATGCAACTTCGCTCGGGAACGGGTTCATTTAATTCCGAATTAAATGAATTTTCCGTTGCGACTTAATTAAATCCAATTTAATTAAATAATAATGCCTAGCAAAATTATTACCGAAGTCGCTCGCGAATTAATTCCAAATTAATTCGTTCGCTTGAATTAAAATCCAATTTTAATTCTGCGTTGAAATCTAATTTCAATTAATACATCTAATATATTATTTTATCTCAATTAAATAAATTAAATAGTAAAATCTAATTTAACTATTAAATTTATTTTACCGATTAATTCTAAATTAATCGCGTTCTCTCTTCTCGACAATTTATTCCCAGATAAATTCTCGACGCAATTAATCCCAAATTAATTCTTTCTCATTTAATTAATCCCAGATTAATTATTACCGTAATTAATCCCAGATTATTTTCTCTCTCATAATTAATCACATATTAATTTTTATTTGAGTCAAATCTCAACGGTGAATCTTTGGAAGCGACCCAAGAGATCCCTGGATATGTTGGTAGTAAATACGGTTATCGGACTATCCGAATACGTACGTATATAGTACCATGTCCTTACTGATTTACAAGACATGGTTGGCTTCTAGCAAAGCACCGTGCCTACCAATTCTCCAGAAATATTCTGTAAACGAATATGAAATCTTTGTCAGGCGTAGTATTGCGTATAACGATCTAGTATCAAATGTCACATGCTAGGTCTGGGGCTGGAATTGTGTCTGCCCCGTACAAAGTATATATCAGATCACAAGCAACTAGTCTCTTTAATCGGATAATCATGACATTGTCATATTATCCCGATAGCTGCAGTATTTAAGAGAGTACCAGTTCTGTATCCCTGCGTGATCATCATCTCCATATGACTGAAGTGATACTTCCATCTTGACATCACACCCAATACACTATGATTCTCAATATACCCAGAAGAGGCGTACACAGAACCTGTTAAAGCCCCGGACGACCAAAACTAAAGTATATTGATTGTCGCAAGTATTAGCGATGCACGTCTTAGGTTAAGACACCTACCCTGATTCCGATTCCCATAGATACATAGTCATACTACCAATGGGATTCCGAGGGGTCTATCCAGAGCGAAGCTGTTTCCGTACCATCGGTAAACAGAACCTCATATTACACTTGCATGAGTATCCAATACCCAAATATATGAGAACTATGTCGTTATGCTTCCATAACGCGCACAAGTGTAATACTAGTCTATTCCGCATTATCGATGCCTAGTCTCGATAATACTAAGACTAGGGATATTTAATGATTAAACCTTAGCGGATTAATACTGTCTCATATCTTATTAATCTGGTACTAGTCATATGGACTTCTATTATTTATATATCTCAGTAATCCAATTACAAATGATAAAAGAGCAATTTACTTTGTCACACAATTAATTTGTACAACAACACCATGTTCTGTACAAATAGTGATGCTATTGGTTATAATTGTCCAACATTCCTATCCTGTAAGGAAATCTATTAAAGGGTTATCTATCCTCAAGGAAGATCGTGAGCTATTGAATCTAAGGCTGAAACCTAAAATCCCTTTTCCAAGTTCATTTTAAGTTTACCAAATCAATCTTATTAATGGCCAATTAATAAGAAGCATTAAGCTTAAGACTCAATAAACAAACTAAAGAATTACTCATAAAAAGAAAAATCAATTATTAAGTGTGTGGATCTTGTGTTTCATCACTTTTCTAGAATAAAAATAAAATGTTGGGGGTTGCGGGATCCACCTTTACTTTTTCTAATTTAGAAATCTCCCTTACTATAATATAGAACTTATCGGTGATATTACCAACTAGCCATATGTATGGGCCAAATTTGGGCCAAGGGTAAAATCGTACTTTCACTTTGAACCCAATACCAGGTGAGGCCCAAATCAATAACCCAACCCGTTAAACATTAAATCATTTACAAAAAACAAATCCAACAGCAAAAGGACGAACCCCTTTAATTATCCACCAACCGTTTATATCTTTTCCCCAACAAAGAATTTATTGTCATGTGTAAATTATTCTCCCACCGAAAGCAGATACAATAAGCATGTGAGAAGCCTCATTGCCAGAAATCATAGCACGTAGTGGGTCTCATATACAGCTCATCTGACAGCTGCAAAGATGATTCCTTCAATCTATAAAAAGAGACGTAACTCAGCACACAGGAGGGTCAAGTCAGATTTCTTCAATCCAAGCATTACTTCTTTCTTACAAGCCTTTGCTCTCTTACACTGGCTCTCTCAGAGCTCTCCATCCCCCTTATACACTTACCACCGCCCTGACGGCCACCCAAAGAGTTCAAGGTAACATCAAACTTGCTTTCACATTTTACATATTTACTGCTCATTTCATACTACTGACTTGAGCGTCGGAGTGCCCCCGGCACCCACCACACCGGTGGGCAGTCTACTCCCGCTCACCCTACCTTTGTCTTGCAGGATCGATAATGCCCCCAACCTACAAATTCTGATTGTGGACCTCGGCCGAATTCCAGCATCCACAATTTGGCGCCCACCGTGGGGCCTTAGAGATTCATAGCATGCAAAAATATCTCAGTCTACGATTCCTAAAACGTAACTACTCATGGCTTCAAGCAACAAGCAAATTCCATATCACATGGCCACATAATTAACCACTCTGCCAAAGCAATTACGATCATTGGAAGAGGAAAATATCACCATATGAGGCTCCAGTATTAATCCAGAAGCAATTGGAGCAGACTTCTTCAACATCTCAAAGATAAGCCACACTACATCACATGCAAAAGAGGAATCTCCTCAAACATGCACACAACCCAATATAGCAGTCCACTCACCAAAGCTCCATTTGACACTACATGCACATGTGTCTAGCATTGGATGGATATTTCATTCGACATGGAGCTCAGAATGTTTGGCATAGGCAGATGCTCCATTCGACATTACACTCAGCATGAGCTGAATGTACCACTCGACATGAAATGGAGAAAGGCTGACATCAATTCCATTCGACATTGCACACGTACGCATACATTAGTATATCATACATTCTTTAATTAAAGGTGGGACCATGCATCAATAGAAGAGAAGCTTGCAAAATGGTCCACGCCATCACGCCATGAGCCAAATCCGAGAGGCAAAAAAAAATAATAAAAAAAATAAAAAATGCACTCCTCTGGTCCTAGTACAAGCCGAGCAATAAAGTCATGTAGAATGACCACATCCATGCGTATGCTTCAAGAAAGCCACGTGACATGGCTAGCTTACACGCAATGAAGGCCCAAGAATTAACTGCCCATCCGCATAACACATGCATGCTTGAAAATGTCGTGTGAAATGCTGCTTCACACAAAGGAAGAAATCCCATATTGAGAAGCTTTCAGTTGGGGCCCAACGTCAATGAGGAGAGGTTGAAGAAGGTGAGCTCGAAGATCAGTCAAGTAGCAGAGGATTGCGTCAAAGAATTTCAAGATTGAGTGAATATGATGAGGAGAATCAGACTTCTATGGATAGATAGGGAGGACTGGCGTACGACACATCAGATGATCAACATGATATTACTAGAAGGAAGTGAATGGTTGACACATTGCTCCCATGGAGTTTGGAACTCACTACATGGTCATGAATTCATACGACTACATCAACAAAGCTCTTCGCCACTACAACTTGGACAACAATATGGATGGTTCCTACATTGCTCCTGCATATTTATGGGTAAGGAATTAGAAAAAGAGACAGACTCACGCATAAATAAAAAATTGAAAGAAAAGAAGAAAGCTTTGCCGAGAAAGGAAATTTGGATTTAAAGAAGAAAATAAAATCCAGCAGCAATACTTGACTTTTGAAAAAAAAAAGGATTTCAAAAGGAGAAGTGGGCCCAAATACATAGGTTTTCAATTTTCTTTTACTAAAAGCAAAAACATTAAAGCCACAGAAGCATTGAAAAAGAATGGTATATAAAATAGAATTGTTGACCTTTGAAAGCTATTGGACCATGAAAGAAGACTTTGAGAAAGAAACAAATAGCTTACAACGTGGGCCCCAAATGTTTGCATTAGGTTTGAAATTGTTATGGTAATTAAAAAGCCTGCAAAGTCACGTGAAGAAATAAAAAAAGGTGGAAAGAGGAAAGGGGAGAAAATATCATTCCCTAGCTAGCTGTCAAAAAAAAAAAAAAACCATGTGCCAAGCACCAAAGCTGCACAAAGAACGTGAGAAACTGCCAAGCACACACGCCAAGCTGGCCCATATGCACACCATGCAAAGACTTGCCACGAGAGCATAAAGAAGCCACACATGCAATGGTCTCATTCGACATAACACAAATGAAGGTTTAACAAGAGGCAGAGGTTCCATTCGACATGGATGAAGGCTTGCATTTGGTAGAAGTTTCATTCGACACGTCATGGATGAATTAACTTCTCCATATGACAAGACATGTATGTCACCTTCAGGTTAGTCATCATCTCCATGCTACGTTGATTTACTACTGAAAACTCCAGACTACCTAGGGAATCTTTTATCATACCTAGTAGAATGAAGAATTTTTTGGACCTCCTTCAGATCCAATCAACCAACAATTATCAGGTTAGGTAGTATGAAAAATCATTAGAATCCCCATCAGGTTCAATCGATCAACCTTCATCAGGTTAGGTAGAGTGAAAATTATTTTGAACTCCATGAGGTCCATTCAACCTTAGACCCTTATTGATATCTATAAAGGTATTGTAGTATGAGGAATGAAACCCTCTTTGACCTTTCTTAAATCTAGTAGAGTCAGGAATGATGACTTCCTTGGACTTTCATCAAGTCCATTAATCGAATCCATTCGACAGTAGTCTCGTAGAGTAGAGATAACCTTGATAACTTTCATCAAAGTCCATTCTATTGTAGTATCATAGAAATTTTTCAGGTATAATTAAAAATGACCTTGATAGGCATCCATCTCTTCCATACTACATATGAACATAATCGTCTCCACACTACGTATGGAGATTATCATGAACCTTCATCAGGTTCATTCGACAGTAGTCTCCTGACCTTCATCAAGTCAGGTAGAATGAAAATTTTCTTGGACCTCATTTAGGTTCAATCGACCAACCGTTATCAAGTTAGGTAGTATGAAAAACCTTCATAGACCTTCATCAGGTCTAGTAGAGTGGTGATTCTCATAGATATGCATTAGTTTCATTCTACCGTGTCTCATGGACCTTTGTCATTTCCATTCGACAGTAGTATCATTGATTGGTAGTATTATTGATTGGTAGAATGAAGATTCATGCAGTCATTCCATCAATTTCATTCGACCATAGCTTCATGGATCTTATAGACATGTATTATTTCCATTCGACAGTAGTCTCGTGACCTTCATCAGGTCTTGTAGTATGAAGATTCACATAGATATTTCATCAGGTTCATTCGACCATGACCTCCTTGGACTTCCATCAAGTCCATTCGAAAGGTCCAATCGATAGTAGTCTCATAGGAGAGTGAGGAGTGATGGCTTTCACCAAGTTCATTCCATTGTAGCATCTTAGAACTTCTTCAGGTCTAGTATAGTAAGTGATGACCTAGATAGACATTTATCAAGTCCATACTATAGGTTCATTCAACCGTAGTTTCATGGAGAGGTAGAATGAAAATTCACATATACCTTCCATCAGGTTCATTCGACCGTAGTCTCCTGACCTTCATCAGGTCAGGTAGAATGAAGATTCACATGGACCTTCATCATGTTCATTCGACCATAGCTCTTTGGAAAGTCCATTCATAAAGTCCATTCGACCGTAGTCTCGTAGAATGGAGGCGACATTGATGGCTTTCATCAAGTTTATCTATTGTGGTCTCATGGACCTTCATCAGGTCTAGGAGAGTGAGTGATGAATTCTTTGAACTTTCATAAATTTCATTCGATCCTAGTCTCATAAATCCTCATCAAGGGAATGAGTAATAAACTTGATAGATATTCATCAAGTCCATGCGACATGTCCATTCGACAGTAGTCTCGTGACCTTCATCAGGTCTTGTAGTATGAAGATTCACATAGATATTTCATTAGGTTCATTCGACTGTGCCTTATGGACTTTCTCTGGTCCATTTGATAGTTCATTCGACAGCAGTATCATTGACCTTCATCAGAACTAGTAGTATGATAAGGAAAGACTCTCATAGAACTTCTTCAAGTCTAGTAGTGTAAAGATCCTCATTGACTCATGTTAGATCCTGTAGACTGAAAAATGGAGACCCCTAAGGATCTTCATCATATATGGAGTGTGTAGACTCCCATGTACCTACATCAGGTAAAGTGGAGTGTGTAAACTTTCTTGGACCTTTATCGGGTCATGTAGACTCTGATTTACTTTCTTCAAGTGTTGTAGAATGAAATCTTCTTAGACCGTCAATTTGGTATCCGTAGACTCCCCTGGTCCTTTGACCCGTATTATTGAGATTATCCTGACCTTCATCAGGTTCAGTCGACTAGGAACATTCCCCATGGCTCATGTAGAGTCAAGTTGAAGACTTGGCCTTCATCTGGTCCAGTAAACAATGTAGACTCCCCTGGTCCTTTGACCCGTAGTATGGGGATTATCCTGACCTTCACCAGGTTCCGTCGACAGGGAACATTCCCCATTGGCTCAAATGGAGTCAAGTTGAAGACCTGGCCTTCATCTGGTCAGACGACATAGTAGATTCCCCTGGTCCTTTGACCCATAGTAAGGGGATTATCCTGACCTTCATCTGGTTCAGTCGACTGGGGACATCCCTCATTGGCTCATGTAGAGTCAAGTTGAAGACCTGGCCTTCATCTGGTCAGACGACATAGTAGATTCCCCTGGTCCTTTGACCCATAGTATGTGGATTATCCTGACCTTCATCTGGTTCAGTCGACTGGGGACATCCCCCATTGGCTCATGAAGAGTCAAGTTGAAGACCTGGCCTTCATCTGGTCAGACGACATTGTAGATTCCCCTGGTCATTTGACCCGTAGTATGGGGATTATCCGGACCTTCATCTGGATCAGTCGACTGGGGACATCCCCCATGGCTCATAAAGAGTCAATTGATTATCATGATCATCATCTGAATCAGTCGACTAGGGACATCCCCCATGGCTCATAAAGAGTCAATTGATTATCCTGATCTTCATCTGGATCAGTCGACTAGGGACAACCCCCATGGCTCATAAAGAGTCAATTGATTATCTTGATCTTCATCTGGATCAGTCTACTGGGGACATCCCCCATGGCTCATAAAGAGTCAATTGATTATCCTGATCTTCATCTGGATCAGTCGACTGGGGACATCCCCCATGGCTCATAAAGAGTCAATTGATTATCCTGATCTTCATCTGGATCAGTCGACTGGGGACATCCCCAATGGCTCATAAAGAGTCAATTTCAGCACATGACCTTCATCTGGTCTAGAAAAATTTAAAGACTCTCCCGGTCCTTGACCAGTAATATGGAAATTATACTGGCCTTTATCTGGTTCATTCAACTTGGGACATCCCCCATTGGCTCATGTAGAGTTAAGTTGAAGACCTGGCCTTCATCTGGTCATACGACATTATAGATTCCCCTGGTCATTTGACCCGTAGTATGGGGATTATCCTGACCTTCATCTGGTTCAGTCGATTGGGGACATCCCCCATTGGCTCATGTAGAGTCAAGTTGAAGACCTGGCCTTCATCTGGTCAGACGACATAGTAGATTCCCCTGGTCCTTTGACCCGCAGTATGGGGATTATCCTGACCTTCATCTGGTTCAGTCGACTGGGGACATCCCCCATTGGCTCATGTAGAGTCAAGTTAAAGACCTGGCCTTCATCTGGTCAGACGACATTGTAGATTTCCCTGGTCATTTGACCCGTAGTATGGGGATTATCCTGACCTTCATCTGGATCAGTCGACTGGGGACATCCCCCATGGCTCATAAAGAGTCAATTGATTATCCTGATCATCATCTGAATCAGTCGACTGGGGACATCCCCCATGGCTCATAAAGAGTCAATTGATTATCCTGATCTTCATCTAAATCAGTCGACTGGGGACATCCCCCATGGCTCATAAAGAGTCAATTGATTATCCAGATCTTCATCTGGATCAGTCGACTGGGGACATCCCCAATGGCTCATAATGAGTCAATTTCAGCACATGACCTTCATCTGGTCTAGAAAAATTTGAAGACTCTCCTGGTCCTTGACCAGTAATATGGAAATTGTACTGGCCTTTATCTGGTCCATTCAACTGGGGACATCCCCCATTGGCTCATGTAGAGTCAAGTTGAAGACCTGGCCTTCATCTGGTCAAACGACATTATAGATTCCCCTGGTCATTTGACCCGTAGTATGGGGATTATCCTGACCTTCATCTGGTTCAGTCGATTGGGGACATCCCCCATTGGCTCATGTAGAGTCAAGTTGAAGACCTGGCCTTCATCTGGTCAGAGGACATAGTGAATTCCCTTGGTCCTTTGACCCGTAGTATGGGGATTATCCTGACCTTCATCTGGTTCTGTCGACTGGGGACATCCCCCATTGGCTCATGTAGAGTCAAGTTAAGGACCTGGACTTCATCTGGTCAGACGACATTGTAGATTCCCCTGGTCATTTGACCCGTAGTATGGGGATTATCCTGACCTTCATCTGGATCAGTCGACTAGGGACATCCCCCATGGCTCATAAAGAGTCAATTGATTATCCTGATCATCATCTGAATCAGTCGACTGGGGACATCCCCTATGGCTCATAAAGAGTCAATTGATTATCCTGATCTTCATCTAGATCAGTCGACTGGGGACAACCCCCATGGCTCATAAAGAGTCAATTGATTATCCTGATCTTCATCTGGATCAGTCTACTGGGGACATCCCCCATGGCTCATAAAGAGTCAATTGATTATCCTGATCTTCATTTGGATCAGTCGACTGGGGACATCCCCCATGGCTCATAAAGAGTCAATTGATTATCCTGATCTTCATCTGGATCAGTCGACTGGGGACATCCCCAATGGCTCATAAAGAGTCAATTTCAGGACATGACCTTCATCTGGTCTAGAAAAATTTAAAGACTCTCCTGGTCCTTGACCAGTAATATGGAAATTATACTGGCCTTTATCTGGTTCATTCAACTTGGGACATCCCCCATTGGCTCATGTAGAGTTAAGTTGAAGACCTGGCCTTCATCTGGTCATACGACATTATAGATTCCCCTGGTCATTTGACCCGTAGTATGGGGATTATCCTGACCTTCATATGGTTCAGTCGATTGGGGACATCCCCCATTGGCTCATGTAGAGTCAAGTTGAAGACCTGGCCTTCATCTGGTCAGACGATATAGTAGAGTCCCCTGGTCCTTTGACCCGCAGTATGGGGATTATCCTGACCTTCATCTGGTTCAGTCGACTGGGGACATCCCCCATTGGCTCATGTAGAGTCAAGTTAAAGACCTGGCCTTCATCTGGTCAGACGACATTGTAGATTTCCCTGGTCATTTGACCCGTAGTATGGGGATTATCCTGACCTTCATCTGGATCAGTCGACTGGGGACATCCCCCATGGCTCATAAAGAGTCAATTGATTATCCTGATCATCATCTGAATCAGTCGACTGGGGACATCCCCCATGGCTCATAAAGAGTCAATTGATTATCCTGATCTTCATCTGGATCAGTCGACTGGGGACATCCCCCATGGCTCATAAAGAGTCAATTGATTATCTAGATCTTCATCTGGATCAGTCGACTGGGGACATCCCCAATGGCTCATAAAGAGTCAATTTCAGCACATGACCTTCATCTGGTCTAGAAAAATTTGAAGACTCTCCTGGTCCTTGACCAGTAATATGGAAATTGTACTGGCCTTTATCTGGTTCATTCAAGTGGGGACATCCCCCATTGGCTCATGTAGAGTCAAGTTGAAGACCTGGCCTTCATCTGGTCAGACGACATTATAGATTCCCCTGGTCATTTGACCCATAGTATAGGGATTATCCTGACCTTCATCTGGTTCAGTCGATTGGGGACATCCCCCATTGGCTCATGTAGAGTCAAGTTGAAGACCTGGCCTTCATCTGGTCAGACGACATAGTAAATTCCCTTGGTCCTTTGACCCGTAGTCTGGGGATTATCCTGACCTTCATCTGGTTCAGTCGACTGGGGACATCCCCCATTGGCTCATGTATTGTCAAGTTAAGGACCTGGCCTTCATCTGGTCAGACGACATTGTAGATTCCCCTGGTCATTTGACCCGTAGTATGGGGATTATCCTGACCTTCATCTGGTTCAGTCGACTAGGGACATCCCCCATGGCTCATAAAGAGTCAATTGATTATCCTGATCATCATCTGAATCAGTCGACTGGGGACATCCCCCATGGCTCATAAAAAGTCAATTGATTATCCTGATCTTCATCTGGATCAGTCGACTGGGGACATCCCCCATGGCTCATAAAGAGTCAATTGATTATCCTGATCATCATCTGGATCAGTCGACTGAGGACATCCCCCATGGCTCATAAAGAGTCAATTGATTATCCCGATCTTCATCTGGATCAGTCGACTGGGGACATCCCCCATGGCTCATAATTATCCTGATCTTCATCTGGATCAGTCGACTGGGGACATCCCCCATGGCTCATAAAGAGTCAATTTCAGCACATGACCTTCATCTGGTCTAGAAACATTTGAAGACTCTCCTGGTCCTTGACCAGTAATATGGAAATTGTCCTGGCCTTTATCTGCTTCAGTCGACCGAGGATATCCCCTGGCTGATGCCAAGCCAAGTTGAAGACTTGGACTACTCTTAGTCCAAAATACATTGAATTTTCTCTGTCGTGTATGAACTATGCATTCTTGACAGATACTCTTATATCTTGTTTCATTCGACATGTATAGAAATACTCTCCAAGTCAAGAACTTTTTGACTTAGAGAGTAGGGGACAAACTGTATGGGCCAAATTTGGGCCAAGGGTAAAATCGTCCTTTCACTTTGAACCCAATACCAGGTGAGGCCCAAATCAATAACCCAACCCGTTAAACATTAAATCATTTACAAAAAACAAATCCAACAGCAAAAGGACGAACCCCTTTAATTATCCACCAACCGTTTATATCTTTTCCCCAACAAAGAATTTATTGTCATGTGTAAATTATTCTCCCACCGAAAGCAGATACAATAAGCATATGAGAAGCCTCATTGCCAGAAATCATAGCATGTAGTGGGTCTCATATACAGCTCATCTGACAGCTGCAAAGATGATTCCTTCAATCTATAAAAAGAGACGTAACTCAGCACATATGAGGGTCAAGTCGGAGTTCTTCAATCCAAGCATTACTTCTTTCTTACAAGCCTCTGCTCTCTTACACTGGCTCTCTCAGAGCTCTCCATCCCCCTTATACATTTACCACCGCCCTCACAGCCACCCAAAGAGTTCAAGGTAACATCAAACCTTGCTTTCACATTTTACATATTTACTGCTCATTTCATACTACTGACTTGAGCGTCGGAGTGCCCCCGGCACCCACCACACCGGTGGGCAGTCTACTCCCGCTCACCCTACCTTTGTCTTGCAGATCGCTAATGCCCCCAACCTACAAATTCTGATTGTGGACCTCGGCCGAATTCCAGCATCCACACCATATAGGTGGTATCCTCATTAAGTCAGATTTTAATTAAGTCCGACCGACCATAAAGGCGGTATTATTATTTGTACATAAATCAGCCATATAGGCGGTAATCATCTGTCACATAAAGGTCGGTCATATAGGCGGTGTCACATTATATCAAATAAAAAATCAGCCAGTAAGGCGGTATAAAATTTTATTTTAAAATTATAATTTCCATATTATAATTAAGAGAGATTAATCTAAATTAAAATAATAAAAGCTTCACCCTTCCCCTAGCGGAAATCTAACTTCTAAACATAAAAGAAAAGAGAAGAAAAAGAAACTACTACTATTACTGAAAATTAAAATGTTGGTTTCTATGATTAGTCCCAAGATCATTTTAAGCCATGAAAATAATGAATATAACAAAGAAGAGTGGCAGAATCACACTTACAAAGATCGGTTTTGGATGTGATGATGAACAAACTTTCCTTTCTTTTGAAGAAGTATTCGGCCAATGAAGAGATTTGAGGAAGATGATGAAGCCCCAAGCTTTAAGGAATCCAAGCTCTAAGATTCGGTTCCCTATCACCTTTGTTTGATCCTTGAATGTGCTAGCAAGATGAAGAAAGAAAATCAAATCTTCTTCCCTTCATGGAGACTCACAGTTTTTCAAGAGAGGAGAGAGTTTCAAATTTTGTATTTTGTTTCTAAAACAATAATAATACCCAAAGATGCTTTACCAAAAAGTCAACAAGCATTTTGGCTCCAAAATGGCATTAAATGCCCACAACCACCAACATCATGAATATTGACTGCATGTCACTCACCAAAAAGGTGATTTGATGTCTATCACAAAAGTGACAAGTGATGTGACTCACGATGTGACTTGTGGGCCCCACTCGAATCAAAATACGAGTGTGTCCGCAAACACTTCCGGGCTCGGTTTCGCTAATTCCGAATTAACGAATTTCCGTCGCGACGTAATTAAATAATTATGCCTAGCGAAATTACTATTCACGTCCCTAACGAATTAATTCTAAATTAACTCGTTTGCCCGAATTAAAATCTGATTTTAATTCCGCGTTGAAATCCAATTTCGTTTAATATATCGAATATATTATTTTGTCGATTAATTCAAATTAATCTTTCTCTCTCTTCAAATAGTACTTTATCCAAGATAAAATCTCTCTCCGCAATTAATCCCAGATTAATAAAGTTCAAATCAAACGTCATCGGTGAATCTTCGGGAAGCGACCCAAGAGATCTCCGGATATGTTGGCAGTAAATACGGTCGTCGGACAATCTGAACATGTACGTACCTCGTACTATATTTTTACCGATTTACGGGACAATGTTGGCTTCTAGCAAAGCACCATGCCTACCCAATTCTCCAGAAATATTCTTACTGGAATATACGATCTATGTCAGGCGTAGTATACCGTAGTATTGTGTATTGCGATCCATTATCGGATGTCACGTGCAAGGCCTGGGGCTGGAATAGTGTCTGTCCCGTACGAATCACATATCGGATATCAAGAAACTAGTCTCTTTGAATCGGATAATCATGACCTTGTCATATTATCCCGATGGTTGCAACACTATAGAGAACCAGTTCCGAATCCCTGCGTGATCATCATCTCCATATGTCTGAAGTGATACTTCCGTCTTGACATCACATCCAATACACTACGATTCTCAATAAACCCAGAAGAGGCGTACACAGAACCTGTTAAAGTCCTGGACGACCAAAACCAAAGTTTACCGATTGTCGCAAGTACTAGCGATGCAAGTCTCAGGTTAAGACCAAATACACCTACCCTGAAGCGGACTCCCATAGACACATATACATACTATCAATAGGATTCCGCGGGGTCTATCCAGAGCGAAGTTCTTTTCCGTACCATCGGTAAAACACAACCTCTTATCGCACTTGCATAAGTATCCAATACTTAAATATATGAGAACTATGCCGTTATGCCCTCACAACGCGCACAAGTGCAATACTAGTCTATTTCGCATTATCGATGTCCAATCTCGATAATACTACGACTAGGGATATTTAATGATTAAACCTTTAAAGATTGATACTGTCTCATATCATCTCAATCCGGAACTAATCATATGGACTTTTACCATTTATATATGAAAGTAAATAAATTACAAAACGGTAAAAGGCAATTTCATTACTACATAGTTAATTTTTTACAAAAACACAATGTCTTTTACAAACAGTGACGCTATGGGTCATAACTATCCAACAATCTCCCACTTGGCCTATAGCCACTGACTCAAGCATCTAATACCTGAACTATGTACATGTCGCTCAAAATTTTGCTGAGGAATAGCTTTCGTCAGCGGATCTGCTATGTTGTCATCTGATGCGACCTTCTCGACCTTCACATCGCCACGATGTATGATATCTCGAATCAGATGGAAACGTCGAAGAACATGCTTGGATCGTTGATGAGACCGTGGTTCCTTAGCCTGTGTTATAGCCCCGTTATTATCACAATACAATGGAACGGGCTCAGCTGCTAACGGAACTACTCCTAATCCAATTAGGAATTTTCGGATCCAAACTGATGTACTCTGCTTCTATTGTTGAATCGGCAACAGTCTCTTGCTTGGAATATTTCTAGCTCACTGCTCCGTTATTCAAACAAAAAATGTACCCTGATTGCGACTTACAGTCGTCTTTTTCGGTTTGGAAACTTGCATCGGTATACCCAATTACCTCAAGTTCTCCATCTCCATAGATTAAGAAAGCATCCTTAGTTCGTCTAAGATACTTTAGGATATTCTTAACCGCCATCCAGTGACCTTCATCTGGATCGGCCTGATAGCGACTACACATGCTCAAAGCATAGGAGACATCAGGTCGCGTACATATCATGGTATATATGATCGATCCGACTGCCGAGGTGAACGGTATCCGACTCATGTTGTCTCTCTCATCTTGAGTTTTAGGACACATGTCTTTAGATAGATAGACACCATGTGACACTGGCAACAGTCTTCTCTTGGACTGATCCATGTTGAATCTCTTGAACACTTTGTCAATGTACGTGCTCTGGGAGAGTCCAAGCAGCTTTCTAGATCTATCCCAGTAGATCTTTATTCCCAGAATAAAGGCTGCTTCTCCCAGATCTTTCATGGAAAATTTCAATGAAAGCCAAGCTTTCACCGACGTTAGCATGGTAATGTCATTGCCTATTAGCAATACATCGTCAACATAAAGGATAATAAAAGTCAGTGCTCTCCCACTAACCTTCTTGTATACACAAGGATCATATTCGTTTTGAATGAAATCATATTCTTTTATGATCTCATCAAAATGTTGGTTCCATGACCGCGATGCTTGCTTTTGTCCATAAATGGACCGATTTAACTTACAAACCTTGTTTGCAAGTCTGGGCGAGATAAAACCGTCAGGCTGTTGCATATAAACATCCTCCGAAAGGTTTCCATTAAGGAAAGCGGTTTTAATGTCCATCTGCCATATCTCGTAATCGAAATATGCAGCAATAACAAGAATTATCCGAATGGATTTAATCATGGCAACGAGTGAGAAAGTTTCGTCGTAATCGACACCATGTCGTTGACGATACCCCTTCGCTACAAGCCTAGCTTTGTACGTTTGTACGTTACCATCCATGTCGGTCTTCTTCTTGTAGACCCATTTGCAACAAATATGCTTTATGCATTCTGGTGCATCAACCAGTGTCCAAACTTGGTTGGTGTACATGGAATCCATTTCGGACTTCATGGCCTCTTGCCATAAAGCGGAATCGATATCTTGTATCGCTTCCTTATACGTAGCCGGTTCGTTATCCTCAATGAGATTAATATCTACATGAGGTGAGATCATGAACCCATACCTCTCAGGTTGTTTCCTGACTCTCTCCGACTTACGCGGTCCTTCTGTAATAGAAGATTGTGGGGCAGTCTCATCTTGGATGGACTGTTATTGTTTCGTTGAGGATTCTGTGCCAGGAACAGTATCACTCCGATTTTTATCGTGTTCTACTTTCCTCCTACTAACCACTGTATTTAGGAATTCTTTCTCAAGGAAGACCGCATGTAGAGCAACAAATACTTTGTTCTCTCATGGGTGATAGAAGTAATATCCTTTGGTTTCCCTAGGATATCCTACGAATAGGCATTTATCCGATTTGGGTTCAAGTTTGGTACCTTCCAAATGTTTGACGTATGCCCAGCATCCCCAAATCTTCAGGAATGAGAAACCCGGTTTCTTTCCTGCCCATATCTCATATGGTGTCTGTTGTACAAAATTTGACTGAACCTTATTCAAAATAAGAATTGCACTATTTAATGCATATCCCCAGAAGGAAATATGTAGCTCAGTGCGACTCATCATAGACCTGACCATGTCCAACAAAGTTCGGTTTCTCCGTTCGGACACACCGTTTAATTGCGGTGTTCCAGGAGGAGTCCACTGTGAAAGAATACCATATTCTTTCAAGTAATCTAGAAACTCATTGCTCAAGTATTCGCCTCCACAAGCCGACCGAAATGTCTTTATACTCTTACCGGTCTGTTATTTAACTTCGTGTCGAAACTCTTTGAATTTCTCAAAAGTTTCCAACTTGTGTCTCATAAGATACACATAACCATAACGTGATGCATCATCCGTAAAAGTTACGAAGTATTCATATCCACCTCTAGCCTGGCTAGACATGGGCCCACATACGTCACTATGAACGAGGGCTAACAGTTCAGTGGCGCGTTCACCCTTACCGCTAAAAGGTGATTTGGGCATTTTACCTAATAAGCAAGATTCGCAGACGTCATATGAATTTGGATCAAATCCGTCCAAGTACCCACTCTTCGAAAGTGTGGATATGCGAGTCTTGTTTATATGTCCCAGACGATAGTTCCACATGTAAGTTTCATTTTCATTACTTATTTTGAGCCTTTTGTTTGTTATATTATATGTTGGAGGCAAACATAATAACAATCATTAAGTTCAAGTACATGCCCCGAGGGCAGTTCTAAAACAAAAGTGCCAACGGCCAAAACGGCGACTGGTGCCCCATTTCTGACGCGTAGATCAATCTCCCATGAGGCCAGTCTCCTGCTAATCCGCAGATCCTGCACATCAGTACATATGTGAGTACCATAACCAGAATCAAAAATCCAATATTTAAAACTAGAAACAGTCATGTTTATCTCAATAACAAACATACCTAAGGCCGGTGCCTTGCCCGCCTTTATCTCCTTCTGGAGCGCCTTGTACTCGCGGCAGTCACGCTTCCAGTGACCCCGCTTGCCGCACTGGAGGCAAACATCCTGAGATTTGTCCTTAGGCTTCCCATAAGCCTTTGACGATTTGGCATTGCCCTTTCTTTTATGCTTCTTCTTCTTCACACCTCCAGTCGCCTTGAGCCCAGTCCTCGGTGTCTGAGATGTCGAAGCGAAGTACATCTCGCGCTTGTTGCCCTTAAGCATCTCTCTTTCAGCTTCCTTGAGAATTGATAACAACTCTCCAAGAGTATCATCAGTGTTCATCAGGTTATAGCTTATGATGAATTGTTTCCAAGTGTCGGGGAGAGATTGCAAGATCATATCTATGGTAATCTCAGCCTCTAAGACTATCCCCATCTTGGCCAGTTCATCTATGTCAACAATCATCTGTACCACATGGGATTCAACAGACATGCCTTCTGACAGACGTGAACAGAAGAGCTTCCTCACTAACTCATATCTCTGCGACCTTCGGTTAGATCGGTGAAGATCCTGCAACCTCGCCAACATGTTATAAAGATCCAAGTCCTTATTCTATCGACGGAAATGCTGAGTCATGGCTGCAAGCATAATTGACTGAGCAGTTTCACAATCATCGCTGTGAATCTTCCAAAGCTCCAGCTCAAGTAGCTCATCAGGGTAGGGCTTAGGCCCAAGAGGTCTCTGTATGGTATATAGCAGCCTCTTGGCTCCAAGGACAATCCTCAGATTCATTTCCCAATCGGCAAAGTTCGTGCCCTTGAAGACATTTTCGCCCATGATAATGTCTCGGACATTTCCCTTTCCAGTCATCTTGACTATGATAGTCCAACTATCTAGTCAACGATATTTGGGTACAGTCTAACTGTTACAAGAAAAATAACATTATATTAGTCCAACTAATAAAATAAATTTGACGAAATAATTTGAAAGCGCGTAAAGCTAAGTATCTGAATGAAATTGCAAATTCAATACTAGCCTCCCACTATTTTTCGGCGAGCATCTAACCCTCTGTCGAGTACTCGGGAAACCCAGTTTTCTAGTGGGCTAGAATCCCGTTAAATAACACACAACCTTGACTTTGGCCAACAAGCTGTATGATATTTAACTAGGTAGATCTCGAAGATCAATTGGATCCAATCCAATTCCTAGATCCGGTAGGTGGACATCCAAGTCCGAAACATATATATTATATATATGCCAATATATCCAACATATTTTCCTAACCTTTTTCCTCTGAATCAACTAAGCCTTGGCTTTGGCACAACAAGCTTAATGATTCCAGTTAAGCGAGACCCATTGACATGAAAAGTTTCGTAATCAATGTCGATGGACAAGAAGTGATCTTGACTTTGGCCAACCAATCACGACTTGGAAAAGACACCGATATGTAACAAAACTCTCATGATTCAAACACATCCGCAATTGACAAAGGTCTTGACTTTGGCCAACAAACCAATGTCAACTTTGGATCTTGAGTAAGAATCACTCAACGGAAGGAAAAACGCTTAATATTATTTTGAGGTTTTTTCGCGTAAATTGGCAACCAATTTATTATATTTGTTAAGGTCTCATCATACACCCTTAAACATGCATTTCTAAAAGCATAATAAGGCGCGAAAAGTAAACTAATAACGATATGCGGATGGATATTTAAACAGATTGTTCCTAGAACAAATCGCTCCCTTTCCTCTCCTCTCCTCGACTAGCACTATTCTACTTCTACCCAATTACATAATACAATAATAAAAACCTCATTAACATTGAGGGGAATTAGGTGAGAAGAGAATACAAAGAGATAATAAGAGATAAGGCTGGACACGCAGGTCCAATTTATAAATTCCAAATTTACAATAATTTCCAAAATTACATTTTCCCTTATAATATCCATCCGATATACGCTATTCATTCAACACATCCATATATTCATTCATAGCATGCATTACAACCAATCTAATCCAATTAATTAGTCTTTAATTATGTGACCATCCAATGTTCAAACAACGATTTGATTTTGCGCGAGTCCAACTCGTTTGAGAATAAGTACTCAAAGTACGAATTCCAGAATTATATAGAACTACTCGTTAAATCTAATTTAATTCGTATTCAATACTAATTCAATTTAATTCCAAATTAAATATTTACACTTTTTAATGCGCTTTAACGACTTAGATTCAAATCGAATCTTATCGGGTCTCAAAGCCCAACTAACATCCAATGTTCGTTTAATTAAAGTCCGATGGGCTTTCAATTGATTTCATAAGGCATGGGCTTTGGTCAATATGGGTCAAACCCAATTACCAAGCCAAAGTAAGGAATCACCCTCATTTGCTATAAAACCAATATCAAGCCCATAAGGCCCAATTAAACTTTAAAGCCCATTTATTACATTTGGACTTAATGGAATGATTTAGGCCCAATTTGGATCCAATCCAATTGGCCTAAACCAACTTGGCCCAACCAAGCCCAATATGCCCAAATATAACATTTTCAAGCCCAATTCAACATTAAGCCCAATTAACCAAATTTTAAAATTCCAAATTTCATAACTTAATTAATTAAAGTGTAATACATCAATTAATTAAGTCAGAATAATAAAAATCAAACAGAGACTTCGCTGGTTTGGGTTCCTGAACTGATACCTCTGGTTCTTGATACTGCTCAACTTCTTCCTCTGTTAAGGTGTCATTGTGAAACTATGGGTACTCGAAGGCTTCATCATTTTCATATGCTCCGTGGGATATGTAATTCAGCTTGTCGGTTAATTATCTCGCTTGATCTGTTATTCTTTGTAAAAATACTACTTGGTCTTTAATTTGACTCTGAAACATTTCAGCCATTGCATCCAACTTTTCATCTTGTTTCTTGAACCAATCTTTGAGCATGTTAATCATCTGATCTTCCTTTGATGGTTCTGGTTCTTGATGAATATCGTAGGTGGCTGGTGGATAAGATGGATAATAGGGTTAAGTAAAATATGATGGTTCTTCGTACCTTAAATGATTTCGATAATTTTGCCATTATGAAAGGTATATACATTGATCGCTCGGGTGGTTACCATCACATATTACACATTTCCCCATTGCGTTCTGTTGAGCAAAAGTAGTATTGCATGGTTATAGCATCCAGTGATAATTGTTGGACTGGACAACAGGCTTCGGAAAATCGGACTGTTGCTCCTTGATTTGGGGTTTATCTTCTTCTAGTAAAGCTCGTAATCTTGTAATCTCCCAATGAAGATCCATGTCAACCACCTGAAAAATAAAAGAAAGAAATAAATGTTACAGATAAAAATAAAGAAAATTAGATACAAGTAAATTAGATAGCTTCAAAAGTAATAACACAAGAAAAATAAGTCCCTGACAACGGCGCCAAAAACTTGACCGGCGTAATCACACGCGTATAATGCAAGCGCACGTATCGTTCAAGTAGTATAAAAATATCGATCCCACGAGGACTTATTTTTCTTGTGTTATCGCACGCATTTCATGCATCTCATGCATACACGTATCATGTTAACCCTGTGTCTTAAAAGCCATCATAGATATCTGTTGGGTTAGAAAAGAAAGAAAGACTTGTCAAGAAGAGTTTAGCAAACATGGATATCGGGGAAAAAGAAACCGAGGAACATAAAACTTTACGGCAAGAATATAAAGACCATTGGGGGGCCTCAAAAAAAGAGAGAATAAAAAAAAGAAAAAAAAAGAAAAAAAGGAAAGAAAAAAGAAAAAAAAGAGAGAAAAAAAAATTATTTGTTCTTATTCCTTAATAGTTAGGCATAAGTCCGATGATGAAAATGTTTGCTTTAAGGTAAAACCTTAGAAACGATAAATTCTTGATGTGCTCTTATCTGATACTTTGAGTAGTTGATCTATGTTAGACTCGTAAGCACTTGATTATGGTTCTTAGCAATGAAAACCTGAGTAGTTAGCAAAGTGACTAGTTGTGGAAATTGTAAGTCGGTGAATGACCATTCGCCTAAATGTCTATCATGATTTGCTTGTGTTATGATGTATGGTATGGTTGAAAATAAAAGAAAAGTCTCTAAAGAAAAGAATTAAAACACCTATAACCGATAAGTGTGAAGCTACCTATGGGCGAGTATTAGGAGCACCATGAGGAGAAATGCTACCTTAAAGGGTAGGTGTGTTGAAAAAAAAATAGAGAAAAAAAAAGAAAAAAAGAAAAAAAAAGTAGAAGAGAAGTTCAAAACGAAAAGAAAAAAAAGAGAGACAAAAGAAAAGGAAAACCATACCACATTGAGCACAGAAAAGCAACTGCGGGGCATAATTGAGACATCTAGGTTGGTTTGACCCATTGATCCCATTTTTTCGACGAAATCATTGAGTTGGCTTACCTGGGGATGAATCTGCAAAGGAACCTTTGCATACACAAACTTTGAGTCTGGCTTAAATCATTTATTCAAAGACTTGGATTTGAGTTGCATTGAATGTTTTGAAGGTTCTCTGGTTTCAATACTGTGCATTCTTTGAGGAAGATAATATGCATAACTATTGGGACTATTTCGTAGCATGTAATATAGTATGATGATATGGAATGCCACACCATGTGGTCCACCTTGACCAAGTGCAAACAGCAGAGAGCAGAAAGCTAAATCAGGGGGCGACAAGTCTACCACCCCGCGAATAAGGGATATACCGAGAACGTGAGCCATTAGACCAAAGAGAACTGAGCATTCACCAGAAAAGAACTGGCAGAATGAAATTATAAGCAGACCAAATGGGCGATCAAAGACCTTTGTAGGCAAGAAGCACCGAGGAGCACAAGGAAGGCTTAACCCATCGGAATAGGAAATAGCATACATGCATACACGTCACTTAAACGTATTTTTTGTTTTGTTTTTGTTCGTACGTTTTGAAGAAAAGGAAAAAGTGGCAAAGTCAAGCAGTTTGGGGAATGAATCCCTGGGTCGAGGCCCACATTATTAGTAGTTTCGAGAATGAATCCCAGGGTCGAGGCCGACGTTGTCAGTGGTTTTGGAAATGAATTCCAGGGTCGAGACCCACTTTATCAACAGTTTCAGGAATGAATCCCAAGGTCGAGGCCCACACTGTCAGCAGTCTTCGAGAATGAATCTCAGGGTCGAGGCCCACACTGTCAGCAGTTTCGGGAATGAATCCTAGGGTCGAGGCCCACACTCTCAGTAGTTGCGGGAATAAATCCCAGGGTCGAGGCCCACACTGTCAGTAGTTTCGGGAATGAATCTCATAGTCGAGGCCCACACTATCAGTAGTTTCGGGAATGAATCCCGAGGTCGAGGCCCACACTGTTAGCAGTTTCGGGAATGAATTCCAGGGTCGAGGCCCACATCAGCAATTCCGGGAATGGCGCTTCGAGAATGGAGCATGGGTCGAGGCCCACATCATCAAATGTTGGGAATGGCGCTCCGGGAATGGAGCATGGGTCGAGGCCCACAACTATGATGCCTCGGGAATGAGGTTTAGCATGCCGAGAATGGCACTTCGGGAATAGAGCATGGGTCGAGGCCCAGAACCGCGACGCCTCAGGAATGAGGTTTAGCATGCCGGAAATGGCGCTCCGAGAATGGAGCAATGTTCGGAAGGGGACCACAACTTATCTGCACAGTTCAAGAATAAAGCCCAGGGAACAAGACCCGCAACTCAATTGAAGAACAAGACCCACAATCGGGAACAAGACCCGCAATTCAATTTAGGAACAAGACCCACAATCGGGAATAAGACTCGCAATTCAATTTGGGAACAAGACCCATAATCGGGAACAAGACCCGCAATTCAATTCGGGAACAAGACCTACAACTCAATTAGGGAACAAGACCCTCAACTCACTTCGGGAACAAAACCCACTCGATGGTTCGGGAACAAGACCCAGGGGTCACAGCACCTCGCCATCAATCACAACTCAATTAGGGAATAATACCCTCCACTTACTTTGGGAACAAAACCCACTCGGTGGTTGGGGAACAAGACCCAGGGGTCACTGAACCTCGCCATCAATCTCAACTCAATTAGGGACAAGACCCTCAGCTCACTTCGGGAACAAAACCCACTCGGTGGTTCGGGAACAAGACCTATGAGTCACAGCACCTCGCCATCAATCTCATCACATTTCGGAGACAAGACCCTCATCACAATTCGGGAACAAGACCCTCATCATAATTCAGGAACAAGACCCTCATCTCAACTCAATAATGGTTCGGGAATGGACCACTTCATAGTAACGGTTCAGGAATGGACAACCTCATGTAACGGTTCGGGAATGATCCACCTCACATCAGTTCAATTCGGTAGTGATTCCTAGAGATCACAGCATCTTGCAGAGATAAACCTCAGGGGTCGCATCACCTCACCACCAAATCAACTCAGTTCGAAGCAACAAACAAGTCAAGCAGCAGCTGGCGAGCCAGGTAAGTAAAAATGCATGCATAACTTTGATAGGATTGTCATTGTCATATACTTCACAAGTCCCAGCAAAGTGGGGGCGACTGTAGGCACTGCATTTTTGCATATAAGTCTCGATGATGAGCCTCGTACGAAAGAACTACCCTTTAAGTTACGAAAGTCGCGAGAAACGGACGTCGGAAGGGAAAGTTCAGAAATCAATACCTTGTTGGACTCAATTTGTTTGCTTAGCCTCAGGTTCGCTCATTGAATCTATGTTTTAAAATTTATCCTCGGCCCAAAAATCCCCGCACCCATCCAAAACCCATTTCGCCCAAGCCCAATCCAAAATAATAAAACATTTAAAACACATGTCAAAATCTAAATAAATCACATTCCTAATTAAAATAAATCTCATTCCAAATTAAATAAATCAAATGAATCTCTCTCCTAAACTAAATAAATCACCTTCCTAAATTGAACAAATCCTTTCATTATAACAAACCAATTAAATATTCCCCATAATTACACAATCTTCATTTCCTACCCATATAAGGACAACCCTAACCCACTTCTATAAAAAGACACACAAACCTTTCCCCTAGAGAGAGAGCTCACTTAGACTCACGGAACTTTAACAAAAAATATACCAACCCTAATACATTCTCTCTTCCACTTCTCTCTCTCGCCACTCTCTCTCTCTCACGGCATGAAAACGAAACTCTAATCCCTCTTTCTAGTCTCTCTCTTCCCTCTCTCTAGAAGATGAAACCCTAACTCGGTTCCCCCCACTCTCTTCTCTCTCATTTTCATATCTCTCTCGGCACAAAACAAACAAACAAAAACTCAAGCCACTTCACTGCCCTGCAAGCCGCTCAACATCAACAAACCAAGACACTCAGCCCTTAGCAAAATCAACCCTAAAGTCTGCACACTCAACAGCCTGACCTTGAAATGCAATGAACAATAAACCCTAACTCTCTCTAAAACAAGAACAGACCTAGACAGCCACTCCCCTATCTTTTTTTTTCTCGTATCTCTCACTCTCACTTTTCGTTTTCACTCTGCTCACTCACTGCACACACACATCGATCGAACTAAGGAAATAAACAAACAGCAAACAAATCCACGGCAGATATACATGCTTCACACAAAACCAACACACACACGGCAATACAGACAAAAACACACAACAGTAAACCCTACACAACTAGTAGCCCTCAATCTCTCAAACACATACTGCCACGTCCCTTCTCCACTAACAGCAGCTCACTCACCAAAACGCACATAGGCCACGTGAAGTATAACCTGGACATGAGCAACCAACTTAAGCCTGCCCTCTAATGATTGGAAAATATATCAATATTTACCGCCCATTTGACTTAATATTTTGTTTAGTTTCTCGTGTTTGATAAACGTTTTGAAATGTTTTAGTTTATTTTGCAGACAAAAAAATATTGGGACTCAATGAAATCATTTAGGACGAAATGTGAGTCAAATAAGGGCAATTATTGGACTTGACATATTAATTTTGGAGATTGGAAACTTGAAAGGGCGTTTTTGACAAAGTGCAGTCTTGGAAATTCCAGTTTTGCGTATTTTTCGTATTTTTGGCATAACTTTTTATTCCAATATCGGATTGAGCTAATTCAAGTGCCAGATTAAAGAAACCTCAAAGATCTACAACTTTGAAAGACAAAATAATTTCGAATTCGGAAGATGTCATGACCGAAATTTATGAACAATCCAAAGGTGTGTTGTGTGTAATTATTAAAGTCATTTTCAAAGCAAAAAAAATAAATTAATAAATAAATAATAAAAATTATCAAATCACCACCAAACATGATAAGCAATTAGTGGAGCAATTAATAATGGATTTGGTGGAGTAATTAGTGGAGAAATTAATAATGGATTTGGTGGAGAATTTGATGGAGGTAAAATTTTGCCTATAAATACCAAGCCATTTCATTTGTAAAATTCATACTTTTTTCTTTGAAATTCCTTAAAAAATAAATAAGAAGATTGTTTCTTGTTCGTTTATTTACAGCTTTCAGTAATTAATTTCTGCTTTCGCACTTTCTTTTCTTTACTTTTCAGTTTTTACTTTCCGCACTTACTTTTACGCACAATACTTTCATTTCTTTACTTTTCAGTTTTTACGTTTCAAGCAATGAGGAGGTAACTCCCACTTGCTGGGGTGAAAGGTAAAGCTTTTATTATTCCTATTTAGATTAATCTCCCTTAATTATAATATATAAACTATTTAAAACCTGACTTAATGAGGATACCGCTATATTGGCCGGTTGGTAATTAATTATAAATTGGTTTTAACCTGACTAAATATGGATACCGCCTGGTTGGTCGGTGACCGGCGTAAACACACACGTATAACGCAAGCATACGTATCGTTCAAGTAGTATAAAAATATCGATCCCACGAGGACTTAATTCCTACTGTTGTTATTAAATGTTGAATCTATTTATTTACAAATATATAATTAAAGGGAGAAGAGAATTGATTGCTTTTGGTTGGTTGAATGTGGTTTTGCAGAATAAAATAAAAACAAACTTAAAAGAAAATACTAAAGAAAATAATAGAAAAGATTCAAAGATCTATGGTCGTGACTCCACACAATATTATTAAAAGATGAATTTACTCTCTCATTTATGTGTAATAATTAATTTGTTAACCTAGAATACAATGATATGCAAAAGCCTCTTCCGATGGTCAGAAGCAAATACCCAGTATAACCCAATTGAACAATATTCCTATGTCAACCAAATTACCTGGATTCATTAAGACCAAGTTCCAATTATGGCTACCACTGCCCGACAGGTATATGTCTATCCTGTAAGGAAATGTATTAAAGGTTATCTATCCTCAAGGAAGATCGTGGGCTATTAAGTCTAAGGTTGAAACCTAAAATCCCTATGTCTAGTTCATTTTAAGTTTACCTAATCAATCTTATTGGTGATCAGACAACAAGAAGAATTAAGCTTAAGACTTAATAAACAAACTAAAGAATTACCCATAATAAAGAAAATCAATTATAAAGTGTGTGGATATTGTGTTTCATCACTTCCCTAATAAAATAAACTGCTGGGGATAGAGGATATACTTTTAGAAATCTCAAATTATTATAATATGGAAATTGCCAATATTATCTAATTAAGATGAACCAGCCATAAAGGCGATGTTATTATTTATCCATAAACCAGCCATATAGGCGGTAATTATCTGTCACCTAAAGACAAACAATATAGGCGGTGTCACATTATGTTACATAATTAAAACCAGCCATTAAGGCGGAATCAACTTTTAATCCATATTACTATTTCCATATTATAATTAAAGTGAGATTAATCTACCTTTACTATTTATAATTTAGAAATCTCCCTTATTATAATATATAAATATGTGTGATATTTACCAACCAGCCATATAGGCGGTATCATGATTAAATCAAATTAATAATTAAATATCAACTGACCAACCAGGCGGTATCCTTATTAAGTCAGGTTTTAAATAATTTATATATTATAACTAAGGGAGATTAATTTAAATTATAAAAGTAAAAAGCTTCACCTTTACCCCAGCATAAATTTAACTAAAAAACATAAAAGAAAAGAGAAGAAGAAGAAGAAGAACTCTTACTACTACTGAAAATTAAAATACATAAATTAAATATTATTTATTTTTACAAAAACTAGATGCAATCCTTTAAAAACAGGGAAAAACTCCCAAGGAAAGCACACCAAATGAAGTGACGTAGAGCCGAATTTATAGATAAAATCTGGTTCCGGCGTCGCGACGCCAAGAGGTCACGCGTCGCGACGCCACGACGTGTCTTCAGTCAACACAGTTTGACCACGTGTACAATGTCGGCACAATCAGGAAATGACATGTGGCACGTGCAGAAAGTGGTGTAATGGAAAGGCGACACGTGGCAGAATGTGATTTGCCAATAATTCCGTCCAATGAGAAGGTGACACGTGTCACGCCTATTCTGTCGGCACCATAGATTTTTGACACATGGCATACGGTGCATTTTAGCTGAGCTTCTGGGATGATGACACGTGGCAGGCGCACGTTAGCGTAGATGATGATTGTCGGCATCGTAGGATGACGACACGTGGCAGACACAAGTTAGCAGATCTTCTGTGATGGTGACACGTGGCATAGCGCACGTTAGAAAAGTCAACTTTTCAGATTCTAACTCGTTGACCCGGCGCATGATAGCAGCACTCGGCGCACGTTAGGCGTCGCGCCGCGGAAAAATTACCATTTTGCCCTTTTTTACCAATTTTCACAGTTTTGCTCCAAATCACCTCCAGATTGTCCTAAAACTTTATTTATCTACAAAATAACACAAAACACATCAAAATATTCACAAAACTCAAGAAACTATACAAAATATTAGGTTAATGAGTGAGAAATAGTGATATATTTACCACTCATCACACCCCAAACCTAACATTTTGCTAGTCCTCGAGCAAAACATAAAATAAAATAACATAATAAAATTTAACTAAGCCACTTTTGTAGGGATCACAGTTGCATTTAGCATATACAACAAGCCTTTAAACCCGTAGGTGTCCCTAGTGGACGAGTTGTAGTCTCGTGAGAGTTTACAGCAATGATATCCACAAACATTTTACAAAAGTAAAAAGGTAGTGAAACTAATGCACACAAAAGCAAAAAGACAAGAGAAAAGAGAATAAAGAAGTTAGTGACTAATCAGGTGAAACTTCTACTCCAAGTTACTAGTTGTTTTGTTTCATTCTAAATTACTGGATAAATAAATTCTCCGATTATATTTACCATTCTTCATATACACAGCCAACAATATATTAAACAACTCATTTTTGCCCACAACAGTCATAAGTGCAGTTGATAAGAGAGTATTATTTTTGTCCTAAAGTTTTATCAGAATTCACACCTTTTTGCAGCAATGGAATAATTTTTCTCATTTTACTGATTTTTTCTATGATTTTTTTCTATTTTTTTTTATATACAATATCTTCCGTCTATGTAACGAGTGTTTGGTCGGTAGCTCCCAAACCAGTTGGCTTTAGGGCACCAGGTGTTAAGACACCCATACGGATTTAATTACTCAGACTTCAGATATATATATTTTTTCAGCATCTTTGATCCATGTAGCAAGCTTTGGGCCAGCGACTCCCAAACCAGTTGGTTTTAGGGCACTAGGTGTTAAAACACCCTTAAAGACTTAATAACTCGGATCTCAGGTTTTTTTTTACTCCATTACTTTTTGAGATGCTTCCTCCAATTAAACTAGAGCACTGAATATTACAAACTTTTCAATTTTAGCTTATGTCTGTATGTTACTATGTATGTTGATAATATCTGCCAACTGAGCATATGAAGATCCATTTTAGTCCGTATTATGGAGAATTTACAAATTAAATAATTCAAAATGAAATAAACAAAAATTAACTTGTTTCGAAATAGGTTTGAGATACGTCTCAGGAGTGAAAACTCCTTACTCAGCTATCTCTTACCAATTTCACCTTTTTAGTCAAAAATAAAAAACATAAAAACGCAAATTTTTTTGTAATTTTTGAAAAATTTTCAATTTGTTTGTATTTTTTCGAAAAATTTGGGACTAAAAATAAAAACAACACACAACTAAAAACAATATACTAATCAACTAATTCCCTCCCCCAAACCTAATTGAGACATTGTCCCCAATGTCTTAAACAGTAAAAGGAGAGTTTAGAAGGTCATACCTGGTTAGCTGAAATTCTACAGGAAATTAAAGGTTAAAATCCAGATTAATCCGATGCCTCTTACCACGATCGTCCTCAGACCAATTTATCTTTGAAAGGATAGGGTCAACTTGTGGTTCATAGGCTAAGAGTTGTTCTATTAGATCCAGAGCAGGTCTGGCAGTAAAGAGGAGTTCTTTCATAGGTTTTGACACGGATCCATTTCTCCGAGCATCATCAAGAAACACACAAAGAAAATCATAAAATCCATCAACGTTGTACAACCCAATTGGTTTCTGGTGTATGTTTAGGTTCGCCCAAGATAGCACAATAAAAATTTCCTCCAAAGTACCCAAGCCACCTGGCAAAGCAATAAAAGCATCAGCACGGTTAATCATTTCTACCAATCGTTCAGACATACCTGGCACAATCAGTTCCTCTCTGTTTGATGGTTCAATAAGATTCGCCTCTGCCAAGGGTTTTGGGATGATTCCCAAAAAGTGACTGCCTCCTTCATGTACAACCTTTGAAACGATCCCCATAAGTCCAAGATTTCCTCCGCCATATATTAAGTGTATATTCCTTGCAGCTAAGACTCGACCCAATTACTGTGCTGCCTCTACGTATTGTGGCTTAACACCAACACTACTACCGCAAAACACACAGATGTTTTCAACTCGTCTTCTTGAAGTGGCTTCCATGTTTTTATGTATTTCTTTCTCAAATCATGATGCCTTCCAAAGTGCAATGACGAGCTGAATTTATAGTACCTGAAACAGGTGAGTAATAATAACACTAGTATCTTCCAAAGGAAGCTTGTTAGCTAAACAACAAAAGAAATCATGAAAGGTCAAAAAATCTGGATCATGTCTACGAAAATAAAGATAATTACAACAGAAATCAAAACAAAGCAATAATTAAGGCAACGGAATTGTGTACGCAATACGCCACTCGCTTAGTATAAATTCATTAGGATGTGTCTCAAGGATCCATTCCTTACTCAGCCATCTCTAAAGAATTATCTCTTATCTTTTCCAAACACCATTCATTATGTCTTATGCTTTGGTTGAGCTTTTCCCTACAAAATTAAAAATTCTACAACATGTATACACAAAATATAAAAACAGAAATTACAACAAATTGCATGGGTTGCCTCCCTTCTAGCGCTAAATTTTTCGTCTTCAGCCAGACGTGACTGAAATCTATCTGTCAATGAGGTTTCAGCGTCGTTTTGGATGTCCGATTAAAGACAATCCCGTGAGCGTTGCTTTTGAATGGTCTCTTCCAACAGTAAATGGGCAAAAAGAATTTTGTCTCATTTAGTGCTCGTGCCACCTTTTTGCTCATTGTTGCTCCAGTGGTTCCTGCAAAGAAAGAAAGAAAATCAGGAGGTCTCGTATGGTGCTTGACTTGGAATGGGAGTTCCATTCTGTCAAGCGTTTGGGCAATATCTTTCATTTGTACTCCCCAAAACAGCGATGTTTCTCCTGAATGCTCTGGATCTTTATTAAGGTCAGACATTTGCTCCTCCATTTGCTTTTGTTCTTGCTCCACCTTTTCTTCACAGATGTATTGTAAAATTTCTTCATTCAGCTCTTCATCTGTCATATGTGAAATACATGCTTCAAAATTGTCAACGTGAGGATGTAAAGAAATGTCAGATTTTAGGTCTTCATCCTCTGATATGACTGGAATGGATGGTTCAGGAAGATCTTCTTCAAACATTTGTGCAATGGAATCTCCAAGATCTTCATTTTGAGGATACAGAATTCCATCCTCAATTGTTGATGTAGTTGGTGCAAACAACTCAGCTTCATCATCATCAGAGTCAGAATAACAAAAATCAAATCGAGACTTTGCTGGTTCGGGTTCCTGAACTGATACCTCTGATTCTTGATTCTGCTCAACCTTCTATTCTGTTAACGTGTCATCGTGAAATGCTTGGTACTCGAAGGTTTCATCTGAAAATGGTCCTTGAGGTACGTGGCTCTGGTTTTCTGTTAATTGTCTGATCTGCTCAGTTATTCTCTGAATGGATTCTGCTTGACTCTGAAATTGTGCATCAATTTGAGTTTCCATTTCCTTGAACCAATCTTTGAGCATGTGAAGTGTCTGATCTTCCTCGGATGGTTCTGGTTCTTGATGAAGATCAAAGGTGGATGGTGGATAAGATGGAAAATATGATGGTTCTTCGTACCTTGAATGATTGCAAAAATTCTGCCACTCTGAAAGGTATATGCATTGATCGCTCGGGTGGTTACCATCACAAATCACACATCTCCCTATTTCATTCTGTTGAGCAAATGTAGAATTATTTGGTTCTGGCATCCAGTGATAATTGTTGGGCTGGACAATAGGCCTCAGAAAACCGGACTGTTGCTCCCAGATTTGGGGTGTATCTTCTAGTAAAGCACATGATCGCTCAATCTCCCAATAATGTTCCATTTGTTCAATCACCTGAAAACAGAAGAAAGAAATAAAATTACAGATAAAAATAAAGAAAATTAGATACAAGTAAATTGGATAGCTTCAAAATTAATAACTCAAGAAAAATAAGTCCCCGGCAACGGCGCCAAAAAACTTGACCGGCGTAAACACACACGTATAACGCAAGCGTACGTATCGTTCAAGTAGTATAAAAATATCGATCCCACGAGGACTTAATTCCTACTGTTGTTATTAAATGTTGAATCTTTTATTTACAAATATCTAATTAAAGGGAGAAGTGAATTGATTACTTTTGGTTGGTTGAATGTGGTTTTGCAGAATAAAATAAAAACAAACTTAAAAGAAAATACTAAAGAAAATAATAGAAAAGATTCAAAGATCTAGGGTCTTGACTCCACACAATATTATTAAAAAGATGAATTGACTCTCTCATTTATATGTAATAAATTAATTTGTTAACCTGGAATACGATGATATGCAAAAGGCTCTTCCGATGGTCAGATGCAAATACCCAGTATAACCCAATTGAACCATATTCCTATGTCAGTCAAATTACCTGGATTCATTAAGACCAAGTTCCAATTATGGCTACCACCGCCCGACAGGTATATGTCTATCCTGTAAGGAAATCTATTAAAGGGCTATCTATCTTCAAGGAAGATCGCGGGCTATTAAGTCTAAGGCTGAAACCTAAAATCCCTATGTCTAGTTCATTTTAAGTTTACCTAATCAATCTTATTGGTGATCAGACAACAAGAAGCATTAAGCTTAAGACTTAATAAACAAACTAAAGAATTACCCATAATAAAGAAAATCAATTATAAAGTGTGTGGATATTGTGTTTCATCACTTCCCTAATAAAATAAACTGCTGGGGATAGAGGATATACTTTTAGAAATCTCAAATTATTATAATATGGAAATTGCCAATATTATCTAATTAAGATGAACCAGCCATAAAGGCGATGTTATTACTTATCCATAAACCAGCCATATAGGCGGTAATTATCTGTCACCTAAAGACAAACAATATAGGCGGTGTCACATTATGTTACATAATTAAAACCAGCCATTAAGGCGGAATCAACTTTTAATCCATATTACTATTTCCATATTATAATTAAAGTGAGATTAATCTACCTTTACTATTTATAATTAGAAATCTCCCTTATTATAATATATAAATATGTGTGATTTACCAACCAGCCATATAGGCGGTATCATGATTAAATCAAATTAATAATTAAATATCAACTGACCAACCAGGCGGTATCCTTATTAAGTCAGGTTTTAATAATTTATATATTATAACTAAGGGAGATTAATTTAAATTATAAAAGTAAAAAGCTTCACCTTTACCCCAGCATAAATTTAACTAAAAAACATAAAAGAAAATAGAAGAAGAAGAACTTTTACTACTACTGAAAATTAAAATACATAAATTAAATATGATTTATTTTTACAAAAACTAGCAATCCTTTAAAAACATGGAAAAACTCCCAAGGAAAGCACACCAAATGAAGTGACAAAGAGCCGAATTTATAGGCAAAATCAGGTTCCGGCGTCGCGACGCCAAGAGGTCACGCGTTGCGACGCCACGACGTGTCTTCAGTCAACACGGTTTGACCACGTGTACGATGTCGGCACAATCAGGAAATGACACGTGGCACATGCAGAAAGTGGTGCAATGGAAAGGTGACACGTGGTAGAATGTGATTTGCCAATAATTCCGTCCAATGAGAAGGTGACACGTGTCACGCGTATTCTGTCGGCACCATAGATTTTTGAGACGTGGCATACGGCACATTTTAGCTGAGCTTCTTAGATGATGACACGTGGCAGACGCACGTTAGTGTAGATGATGATTATCGGCATCGTAGGATGATGACACATGGCAGACGCAAGTTAGCAGATCTTCTGTGATGGTGACACGTGGCACGGTGCACGTTAGTAAAGTCAACTTTTTAGATTCTGAACCGTTGTCCCGGCGCATGATAGCAGCACTCGGCGCACGTTAGGCGTCGCGACGCGGAAAAATTACCATTTTGCCAATTTTCACAGTTTTGCTCCAAATCACCTCCAGAATGTCCTGAAACTTTATTTATCTACAAAATAACACAAAACACATCAAAATATTCACAAAACTCAAGAAACTATACAAAATATTATGTTAAATGAGTGTGAAATAGTGATAGATTTACCACTCATCAGTCGGTTGGTAATTAATTATTAATTTGACTTAATCAGGATACCGCCTATATGGCTGGTTGGTAATTATCACGCAAAGTTAATATATTATATTAAGGGAGATATCTAAAATAGTAGTAATAAAAGTTGATCCTCTAACCCCAGTATTTTCTTTTATTGTACTTTTACTTTATTTACTTTTAGCAATTTACTTTTCAGCAATTTACTTTTCAGAAATTTACTTTCAGTAATTTACTTTTTTATTTTTTTATTTTTTTTTTACTTTTTACTTTTTACTTTTTACTTTTTACTTTTTGCTTTTACTTTTTAGTTTTACTTTATTTACTTTTCAGCAATTTACTTTTCAGTATTTTATTTTCAGTATTTTACTTTATGTCTTTTATTTTATTTAAGATTTTACTACCTTTAAATATGTGTCGTAACTAAAGCAGTTATCTGGGGTTGTGATGAAATCCAATATCACCGGTTTATAAGGGGTTAAATTATAGTTTGGGTAATATAAAAGGTTTATTTATTGAGCCTTAATCCTAAAGCTTTTTATTAACTGGCCATTAATAAAATTGAACTGGTAAACATAAAATGAACTTGGAATAGGGATTTTAGGTTAAAGACCTTAGACTCAATAGCCCACGATCTTCCTTGAGGATAGATAACACTTTAATAAATTTCCTTGCAGGATATGAATATACCTGTCGGGCGGGGGTAGCCATAATTGGAACTTAATCTTAATGAATTCAGATAATTTGGTTAACATAGGAATATGATTAATTGAGTTATACTGGGTATTTGTATTTGACCTTGGAAGAGGCTTTTACATAATTTCGTGTTCCAGGTTAATAAACCAATATATTACTCAAATGTAAAATAACCACTTCATCTTTTAAAAAGTTATTTGAAGGATTCACAACCGTGGATAGTTTTATAAAATTGAATTTTCTTCAATCTACTTTCAAGCAATTTTATTTACTTGTTTTAAGTTTTAAAGTCACCACCCAATCAAACAATCAATTTATTAGATACTTGTAAACATTTAACTTCATAAATTGATAACAAAAGGTTTTAAGTCCTTGTGGGATCGATACTTTTTATATACTACTTGAACGATACGTGCGCTTGCGTTATACGCGTGTGATTATGCCGGTCAAGTTTTTGGCGCCGTTACCAGGGACTTAGTTATCTTTTACTATTAGTTTTTGGGTTAGATACGTTACTTGTGTCTATTTTTTTCTTTTTATTTATTATTTCTCTTTTATTGTGTTTTAGGTTCTCAGACACTACATGTGACGAACCAGAAGTTTTGAACTCCGTCCACTTGACCCAGAAATTGAAAGAACTATCAGACAATTGAGAAGGGAAATACGAGAAGGCCAAGAAGCAATCGTTAACATGGAACCTGAACTTTTGAACGTTGCACCACCAATTCTCATTCGAGACAGAACCATTCTGGTGGTTGATAGACTCATTTCATGTATTGTACTTCCTCCCATACCAGTAAATACGGGTGACATCAAAACATATATTCAGATGATTCAGCAGTCAGTTCAGTTTGGGGGAAATGCAACTGAAGATCCTAATGCCCATATCAGCAACTTTCTGGAAGTTTGCGGCACTTTCAATTACAACCGAGGAGCTGAAGAAGCAATCAAACTGCGGGTTTTTCCATATTCCTTGAAAGACAGAGCAAAGGCTTGGCTACAGTCACTACCAGCAGGTTCCATCACAACTTGGAACACTTTAGCCACCAAATTTCTTGCAAAGTATTTTCCACCAACCAGAACTAGAAAGCTGAGGAATGACATCACATCCTTTATGGAACAAGACTCAGAAACTCTCTACGAAGCTTGGGAAAGGTACAAAGATTTGCTTCGGAAATGTCCTCACCATGAGATTCCAAAATGGCTTCAAGTCCAAACTTTCTATAATGGACTTTCTGGACTGATGAGAACCACAATCGATACTGCTGCTAGAGGAGCTTTAATGGCAAAAGGAGAAGATCAAGCCTGGGACCTAATCGAAGAAATAGCCAACAATAATTCATTGTGGCCAACAGAAATGAGCATGATCCAAAGAATTACAGGAATTTATGAAGTTGGAGCCAATACAGCAGTCAACGCCAAGCTAGATTAGATATGCAAATTCATGGAGACTCTTACCATTGGATCCACAAGTTCACCATATGGAGGAGCACTATAACCAAACCAACTTGACGAAACGGTGAGTTATGTCAACAATTTCAACAGACAATGGAACAATCCATATTCCAACACCTACAACCCAGAGTGGAAGAATCATCCCAATTTTTCATGGAGCAAGAATTCAGGGCAAAAGAACAATCCACCATCTGTATTCCAGCAACATAACAAAGGCCAGGTGCAGGCAAATGAACCAGGAATAGCAGAAGTGCTGGCTTAGTTAAAAATTACGATGCTATGATTCAGAACCAATCAGATTCTATCAAAGCACTGGAGAATCAGATTGGACAACAGGCCAATGCTTAGAGTTACAGACCGCCAGGAAATCTTCCCAGCAACACAGAACCAAATCCAAGAAACTGAGGGAATGAGCAATGTCCAGCCATCACCTTGAAAATTGGTATTGAAATCAACAAAGATGTTGGAATTAAGGCATCCAAAGAAGAAGTTCCAAAAAAAGCAGAGCAACAGATGGAGGAAAAAGAAGTTAAGGAAAAAAAAAGAACATGTCACTCCACCTCCACCTTTTCCTCAGCGTCTTCAGAAAAACAAACTGGACAAGCAGTTTGCTCGATTCCTGGAGGTGTTCAAAAAGCTACACATCAACATCCCATTTACAGAAGCATTGGAAGAAATGCCCAGCTATGTTAAATTCATGAAAGACATTTTTTCACGAAAATGGAGATTGGGAGACTACGAGACAGTAGCATTAACGGAAGAATGCAATGCCATCATTCAGAGGAAACTTCCCCCAAAGTTGAAAGATCCTGGCAGTTTCACAGTCCCGTGCACCATTGGAGAACATTATATCGGTAAGGCTTTATGTGATTTAGGTGCTAGTGTTCACTTAATGCCTTTTTCTATTTACAGGAAACTGCAAATTGGAGAAGCAATGCCTACCTCAATCTCACTACAACTTACTGATCGTACGCTCGCATTTCCGAGAGGAGTCGTTGAAGATGTGCTGGTCAAAGTTGAAAAACTCATCCTTCCAGCAGATTTCATTATCCTTGACATGGAAGAAGAAAAAGACGTCCTATCATTCTTGGGAGACCATTCTCGGTGATAGGTCGAACTATAATTGATGTACAAAAAAGAGAACTAATCATGAAAGTTCAGGACCAAGAAGTTACCTTTCAATGTTTTCAAAGCCATGAAATTCCCGAGCGATGAAAATGAGGAAGAATGTTTCAGAATTGATGTTGTTGATAGTATCTTCCAGGATACTGATACAAATCCCACGGATACACTTGAAGCTTGCATCACCAACATGACTGATAGTGAGTTAGATGCTGAAATTATGGAATGTATCAACTATCTTGATAAGCCATTTCGTTTCAAAGCGACAACACCAGTTAAAAGTCTGGAACTCCCGAATAATGAGCGAATCAAGCCCTCAATTGAAGAACCACCACAGTTGGAGCTGAAGTTACTTCCGAGTCATCTCAGGTATGCATTTCTTGGAAATTCTTCTGAATTACATGTTATTATTTCTTCTTCTCTAACATTGGAATAGAAAGAAAAATTGCTGAGAGTATTACGAGTGCACAAGAAGGCCATTGGCTGGACTATAGCAGACATTCGAGGCATTAGTCCATCATTTTGTATGCACAAGATTCTGATGAACGATGAATACAAACCCACAGTGGAGCATCAATGTTGACTCAATCCAATTATGAAGGAGGTCGTGAAGAAAGAAATCATCAAATGGTTGGATGCTGGCATCATTTACCTCATCTCAGATAGTACTTGGGTAAGTTATATGCAATGTGTGCCGAAGAAAGGAGGAATTATTGTGATTACCAATGAAAAGAACGAGCTGATTCCAACAAGAACAATGACTGGATGGAGAGTATGCATGGATTACTGGAAATTGAACAAAGCCACGAGGAAGGACCATTTTTCGCTGCCATTCATTGATCAGATGCTGGACAGACTGGCAGGACATGACTACTACTATTTTCTGGACGGATATTCAGGATACAACCAGATTGCTATCGCCCCAGAAGATCAGGAGAAAACAACTTTTACATGTCCCTATGGTACTTTTGCTTTCCGCATAATGCCATTTGGATTATATAATGCCCTAGCCACATTTCAGCGTTGCATGATGGCCATTTTCTCAGACATGTTAGAATAGAGTATGGAGGTATTCATGGATGATTTATCTGTGTTTGGAGACTCTTTTGACTACTGTTTGCAAAATCTGGAACATGTGTTACAAAGGTGCGAAGACACAAACCTGATACTTAATTGGGAGAAATGCCACTTCATGGTGCAGAAAGAAATTGTTCTTGGACACCACATCTCACAAAAAGGTATCAAGGTAGACAAAGCAAAGATTCAATTGAAAAACTACCTCCACCGACATCTGTCAAATGGATTCGGAGCTTTCTCGGTCATGCAGGTTTTTACAGGAGATTTATCAAAGACTTTTCCAAGATTGCTAAACCTCTATGAAATCTTCTGGATAAGGATGTGCCTTTCAACTTCACCAAAGAATGCCAAGAAGCTTTTGAGATCTTAAAACAAACCGATTTATGCCCTCATCATTGTAGCACCAGACTGGACCCTTCCATTTGAAGTGATGTGTGATGCTAGTGATTTTACTGTAGGTGCAGTTTTGGGAAAATGCAAATCAAAGATTTTCCACACCATTTACTACTCCAGCAAAACTTTGAATGAAGCTCAACTCAACTACACAACCACTGAAAAGGAGTTGCTCACAGTTTTGTACGCTTTTGAAAAATTACGCTATTATCTGTTGGGTCCCAAAGTGGTGGTCTACACAGATCATTTAGCAATCAAATATCTTATTGTGAAGAAAGATGCCAAACCCAGATTGATCCGTTAGATACTTCTTCTACAGGAATTCGATGTAGAGATTCGAGACAGGAAAGGGACAGAAAACCAAGTGGCAGATCATCTATCGAGGCTCGAGAATGGAGAAACAGCTAGCAAAGAATTGTCAATCAAAGAAACTTTTCCAGATGAACAGCTGTTTTCCATGAAACAGTAGGAAGTCCCTTGGTATGCTGACTATGTCAACTACATTGTGTAAGGAAAATGGCCGTTGGAATTGACAACTCAGCAACGGAAGAAGTTCTTCAAAGAAGTCAAGCATTATGTTTGGGATGGGCCGTACCTTTTCAAATATTGTGCTGATCAAATACTGAGGCGGTGTGTTCCACAGGAGGAGGTCAACAGTGTTTTGCAGCACTGTCATTCATCACCATATGGCGAACACTTCAGCGGGGACAAAACTGCAGCAAAAGTCCTTCAATCAGGTTTGTTCTGGCCCACTCTTTTTAAAGATACTTATCTTTTTGCTCTTCAATGTGACATGTGCCAGAGAACGGGGAATATTTCGAAAAGAAATGAAGGACTGTTGCAAAATTTTCTGGAAGTGGAGATATTCGACGTGTGGGGAATTGATTTCATGGGACCCTTTGTTCCATCATTCGGAAACTTGTACATCTTGGTTGTTGTAGACTACGTCTCCAAATGGGTTGAAGAAATTTCACTGCCATCCAACGATTCAAAAGTGGTGATCAAATTCCTTAAAAAGAATATTTTCACTCGGTTCGGAACACCTCGGGCAATCATCAGCGATGGTGGCACATATTTCTGCAACAGATACTTTGATGCAATTCTATCCAAATACGGAGTTGCTCACAAGGTTTCCACTGCTTATCATCCACAGTCAAATGGACAGGTTGAAGTTTCAAATAGGGAAATCAAAAGAATCTTGGAGAGAACCATTGGATCAACAAGGAGGGACTGGTCTACGAAATTGGATGACGCATTATGGGCCAATCGTACCGCTTACAAGACACCCATTGGTATGTCACTATATCCATTGGTGTTTAGGAAAGCATGCCATCTGCCAGTTGAACTTGAACACAAGGCGTACTGGGCACTGAAGAAGTTGAATCTTGATTCACAAGCTGCAGGAGAGAAAAGACTTCACCAACTCAACGAATTGGAGGAATTTCCCCTACAGGCTAATGAGAATGCCAAATTGTACAAAGAAAAGACCAAGAAATAGCATGACCGAAAAATAATGCATAGACAGTTGAAACTAAGACAGCAGGTGTTGTTGTACAACTCGAGGTTGAAACTTTTCCCTGGAAAGTTGAAATCAAGGTGGTCAGGTCCATTTGTGATCACTCAGGTTTTACCATATGGAGCTGTTGAGTTACTGGATCCCAACACCAACAACACGTTCAAAGTTAACATTCAGCGTTTCAAGTACTACTGGGGAGAATCATTTGAGCAACAAAAATAAAGTGTCACACTTTCAGATCCAGCCTGACTTTCGAGAAGTCACGTCTAGCTGACGACATTAACCTTAGCGCTAACAGGGAGGCAACCCATGCAATTTTTGTATATATTGTGATTTGGTGTGATTTAATTTGGTGTGTTTAGTTATTACAGATTAAGACATTTCATGATGGAAGAAATTCTCGAAAATCTTCACAAGCAATTTCTTTCTCTCCCTCAAAACTCTCTGATGAAAGTCTACAAAGCTCGCTTGGAACGGATGAGACTACTGATGATCCATGATATTCCTAATGACATTCGTTAGGTAATCGAAGCACGGGTCCGATTAGCAGGTGAGTATTCTGATTCCAGTAATTCTTTTTTTTCCTAGATTTGAAAGAAGCACCTATGCAAAGAAACGTAGAGATAAGCAAATGGGTGTTTGTTACAAATACGCATGCTGGAATTGCAATACTCATTGTCGTTCTTTAGGAATGGTGTCTGATACTCGCAAAGACAAAATTAAATTCATTAGGGATGGCTTGAGTAAGGAGTCTGTAGATAACATATCTTCGACTCTTGAGACGCATCCAGTGGATATGTTCATATAGCCATTCGCAAATTACATACACAATTCTAAAAAGAAATACAACAGTTAAGTCTTAGGAATCTGACTCAAAAAGACCCTGTTTGCCAATTTATAAGAAAATTGGATGGGAAGCTTGTCCCTGACGTATAGACGTCAATCAAGCCGCTAAGTTTCTTGTACATATTATATCTCTTTGTCTTTTCCTAATAATTGTGATTTGTTTTGTTTTTTTTTCTCCGACAGGATCCAGATCTTTTTGTCTACCCGATTTATTTTACTATTTAACTAATAATTGTCATTTGGCAAGTACTAGTGCTATTACTTTACTCACCCTTTTCAGGTATTATAAATTCAACTCATCATTGCACTTTTGAAGACATCCAGAGCAAAACATGGAAGCCACTTCAAGAAGACGAGTTGAAAACATCTGTGTGTTTTGCGGTACTAGTGTGGGTGTTAAGCCACAATACGTAGAGGCAGCACATGAATTGGGTCGAGTCTTAGCTGCAAGAAATATGTAATTAGTATATGGCGGATGTAATCTTGGACTAGGTGTTAAAACATCCTTACAGACTTAATAACTCGGATCTCAGACGTTTTTTTTTTGTTTTTTGTTTTTTTTTTACTCCATCATTTTTTGAGATGCTTCCTCCAATTAAACTAGAACACTGAATATTACTAACTTTTCAATTACAGCTCATGTCTGTATGTTCCTATACATATTGATAATACCTACCAACTGAGCATATGAAGATCCATTTTAGTCAGTTTTATGGAGAATTTACAAATTAAATAATTTAAAAGGAAATAAACAAAAATTAACTTATTTCGAAAATAGGCTTGAGATACGTATCAGGAGTGGGACTCCTTACTCAGCTATCTCTCACCAATTTCACTTTTTTAGTAAAAATTTAAACGCAAAATATTTTTGTAATTTTTGAAAATTTTTAAAATTTTTTTTTTGTTTTTCGAAAAATTTTGGACTAAAAATAAAAACAATACACAAACTAAAAAAAGATACTAATTAACTAATTCTCTCCCTCATACCTAAATGAGACATTGTCCCCAATGTCTTAAATAGTAGAAGAGGAGTTAAGAAGGTCGTACCTGGTTAGCTGAAAAACTACTAAAAATTACCGATTAAGATCAATGTCCAATTTACGCTTCTTACCACGATCGCTATCTCACCAGTTCAACTTGGAAAGAATGGGGTCGATTTTTGGTTCAAAGGCTATGATTTGGTCAATTAATTCCTCGGCCTTTGTTGCAGTCAGGAAAATATCTTTTACTGATTTGGTGATAAACTCGTGTCTTTTGGCTTCCGCAAGAAATACAAACAGAAAATCGAAGAAATGCTCAATGTTAAGTAAGCCAATGGGCTTCCGGTGAATGTTCAAGTGTGCCCATGAAGAAATTGTGAATATTTCTTCAAATGTTCCGAGCCCACCTGGTAAAGCAATAAATGCATCAGAAGTATTGACCATTTCACGAGTTGTTTAGACATCTCTGAGACAATGCGCTCATCTCCATTTGTTGGTCCAATTAAGTGTTCGTCCGCCAAAGTTTTTGGAATGATACCCAAAACATGACCGCCACCATCCTGAACGGCTTTTGAAATGCTTCCCATTAATCCAAGATTGCCACCGCCATATAATAGGTGCATATTTCATTCTGCTATGACTCGCCTTAATTCCTTTGCAGCCTCAATGAATTCTGGTTTATTTCCAGTATTGGATCCATAGAAAACAAAAATTCGCTTGAATCTCTGCTGTGAAGTTGCTTCCATTTTCTCTCTCTTATTTGGATGTATATGTGGATGTGTCGAAGAGAAGAATGTAGGGCTGAATTTATAGAACCTGAAAAATGGGTGAGTAATACTAGCACTAGTACCTGCCAAATGACAATTATTAGATGAACGTTAAAATAAATCGCGGAAGTCAAAAAGTATAGATCTTATCGGCGAAAATAAAAGAAAATAACAAAAGAAAAGCAAATTAAAGTAATAATTAAGGCAACAGAATTGTGTACGCAATACGCCACTCGCTCGTTATAAATTCATTAGGATGCGTCTCAAGAATTCATTCCTTACTCAGCCACCACTAATGAATTAGCTCTCATCTTCGTGATTGCCAAACACCATTCCTTCTGTCTTAAAATGCTCCATTTGTGCTTTTCCCAACAAAAATAACACACAAAATTAAAAACTCTACAATTTGTATACACAAAATAAAAAAACAGAAATTATAATAAATTGCACGGGTTGCCTCCCTACTAGCGCTAAATTTTTCGTCTTCAGCCAGACGTGACTGAAATCTATCTCTCAAAGAGGTTTCAGCGTCGTTTTAGACGTCCGATTAAAGACAATCCCATGAGCGTTGCTTTTGAAGGGTCTATTCCAACGGTAAGGTAGCAGAAATTTTTTTGTCCCATTTAGTGCTTGTGCCACCTTTTTATTCTTTGTCGCTCCAGCAGTTCCTGCAAAGAAAGAAAGAAAATTAGGAGGTCTCGTATGGTGCTTGACTTGGAATGGAAGTTCCATTCTGTCAAGCTTCTGGGTGATGTCTTTGATCAATACTCCCCGATACAGTGATGTTTCGCCTGAATGCTCTGGATTTTCAATAAGGTCAGACATTTGCTCCTCTATTTGCTCTGCTTCTTGCTCCACCTGAAGATGAGAAGATGTGTTTGATATTAGGTCTTCATCCTCTGAAATGATTGGCTAAGGTAGATCTTCTTCAAACGTCATTGCAAAACAATCTCCAAGATCTTCAACCAGATGATGTAAAGATGTCTCTGTCTGTACATTTTTATCCTCTGCGATTGGTAGTTCTTCCTCAAACATCATTGCAATGCAATCTCCAAGATCTTCATTTTGAGGATACAAAATTCCATCCTCAATTGTTGGTGCAGTTGGTACAAACAACTCAGCTTCATCATCATCAGAGTTAGAATAGTAAAAATCAAATCGAGACTTTGCCAGTTTGGGCTCCTAAACTGATACCTCTGATTCTTGATTTTGCTCAGCCTCCACCTCTGCTAAAGTGTCATCGTGAAACGCTTGGTCATCTGAAAATGATCATTGAGGTATGAAGTTATGGTTTTCTATTAATTGTCTGATCTGATCTGTCATTCTTTATATGGATTCTGATTGACTCTGAAATTGTGTATCCATTTGAGCTGCCCGTTCTTTGAACCAATCTTTGAACATGTGTAGTATCTGATCTTCCTCTGATGGTTCTGGTTCATGATGGAACTCATAGGTAGATGGTGGATAAGATGGAAAATGTGGTTCTGTGAAATGTGATGGCTCTTCATTCCTTGATTGATTCCAATAATTCTGCCACTCTGGAAGGTATATACATTGATCGCTCTGGTGGTTACCATCACAAATTACACATCTCCCCATCTCATTTGTTGAGCAAATGTAGTGTTGCTTGGTTCTGGCATCCAGTGATAGTTGTTGGGCTGGACAACAGGCCTCAGAAAACCGGACTGTTGCTCCCAAATGTGGGGTGTATCTTCTTGTAAGGCTCGTAATCTTTTTATCTCCCAGTAGTGTTCCATTTTTCAACCACCTGAAAACAAAAGAAAGAAATAAAAATTATAAATAAAAATAAAGAAAATTAGATACGAGTAAATTAGATAGCTTCAAAATTAATAACTCAAGAAATATAAGTACCCAGCAACGGCGCCAAAAACTTGACCGGTGCTTACACACGCGTATAACGCAAGCGCATGTATCGTTCAAGTAGTATAAAAATATCGATCCCATGAAGATTTAATTCCTACTGTTGTTATTAATTATTGAATCTATTTAATTACAGGTATCTAATTATATGGAGAAGTGAATTGATTGGTTTTGGTTGGTTGAATGTGGATTTGCTAAATAAAATAAAAATAAAAGACACAAAAGAAAAAACCAAGGAAAATAAATAAAAGACTCAAAAGATCTAGAGTCGTGACTCCACACAATATTTTTCTAAGGATGAATTAACTCTCTTATTTATGTGTAATAAATTAATTTGCTAACCTGAACCACGAAATTATGCAAAAGCCTCTATCGATGGTCAGACACAAATACCCAGTATAACCCAATTGAACCATATGTCTATGCCAACCACATTACCTGGATTCATTAAGACTAAGTTCCAATTATGGCTACCCACGCCCGACATGTATATGTCTATCCTGTAAGGAATCTATTAAAGGGTTATCTATCCTCAAGGAAGATCATGAATTATTGAATCTAAGGCTGAAACCTAAAATCTCTATGTCTAGTTCATTTTAAGTTTACCCCATCAATCTTATTAATGACCAGTTAAGAAGACGCATTAAGCTTAAGACTCAATAAACAAACTAAAGTACTACCCATAAAAAGAAAATCAATTATTAAGTGTGTGTATTGTGTTTCATCACTCCACTAGAACAAAAATAAAAACACTGGGGTTGAAGGATCCACTTTTACTATTTATAATTTAGATATCTCCCTTTTCTATAATACAGAAATTAAACGTGAAATTACTGACCAGCCATAAAGGCGGTATCCTCATTAAATTATATTTAAATTAAGTCCGACCAGCCATAAAGGCAGTATTATTATTTGTCCATAAACTAGCCATATAGGCGGTGCCACTTTATGTCAAATAAATAAAACCAGCCATTAAGGCGGTAATCTTTTTATCTTGAATTATAATTTCTATATTAGAAATTAAGGAGATTAATCTAAATTACAATAATAAAAGCTTCACCCTTCCCCAGTGGAAAACTAATTACAAAACATTAAATAAATGAGTAGAAGAAGAACTACTATTATTACAACTGAAAATTAAAATATTATTTAATATATAAACAAAAACTAGATGCAATCCTTTAAAATCAGGGAGAAGCTCCTAAGGAAAGCACACCAAATGAAGTGATGAAGGGCTGAATTTATAGGCATATTTTGGTCCCGGCGTCGCGATGCCAACTCCCAGAGTCGCGACGCTGGGATGCGTAATTGGTCCACGCATACAGTCAACGCGGAATTCATCGGTGAAATCAACAGGCGACACGTGGCAATCGCTAATGTGGTGCAATGAGAAGGCGACATGTGGCGGCTTGTGATTGGCTAGCATTTCGGTCCAATAGAAATGTGGCACGTGGCACGCGTATAGAATTGGTCCAATGAGAGGTTGACACATTGCAGCATGTGATTCACCGGTGATTCGGTCCAATGAGGGAGCGACATGTGTCACGCGCTTGGTTTGGTCGAATAGGAACGTGACACGTGGCAGCCGGCGCACGTTAGCAGATCCTCTGTGATGGTGACACGTGGCACGGCGCACGTTAGCAAGTCAACTTTTCCGATTTTGACACGTGGCACTCGGCGCATGTTAGCAAGGCTAGCACACGTTAGGCGTCGTGACGTGGAAGGTTTGCGTCGCGACGCACCCAAATTACCGAATTGCCCTTTTTCCATTTTTTATCTGTTTTGTCCCCCAAATTGCTTCCAATGCTTCCCAAACTTTATTTATCTGGAAAATAACATAAAACACATCAAAAAGTTCACAAAACTCGAGAAAATATATAAAATATTTGGTTAGATGAGTGAGAAATAGTGATATAAATACCACTCATCAGATTCTTAATGGATAGTACACCAACTTTAATAAGAATCTTCTCGGGTTGAGTAGCATTTGTGATTCTTCGACTTGAGATGCCATTGTGGGCACATGAGGCATCTTCTACACTTAGATGACAGTCAAATTATCGATCTATTAAGATCAGACTTCCGCCTGTTCATTGGGTGTAGATAGATCCTAAGGGTGTCCTTTGTGTATCGAGATAAGATTCGTCGGTTTTATTTACAGAGCATATGTAGTCTATATATGATTAGCAATCGGACAAAAATCATGGGCCCGTGCTATATTTTAGAAGTCAGTTCTAAATGTTCTATGTTGAGATTACTAATAGAGACGTTGACGGGATAGTCCCCTTAAAGATTTGACGTTTACATATATATATATATATATATATATATATATATCTGGGATATATCTGGATACCTGTGACGGAAAAATTATACATTTTCCATGACCTTGACCTGTATGATTCAGTGAGATTGTCCGTGGTCGTCATAATTTACAGGTGGGTAAATTATGCACGCGAAATTAGATTTCGTGACAGATATGCCTAAATCTAGAGAGTCTCACTAATGAAATATACTTGTAGAGCACTAGGGCAACATTTACAAATAATATTGATTATTTATAATTCGTTTAAAGGTTAAACACAAAAGTACATGTGAAAGGACCCAACAGTCATTTCTTAATTTTTGTGTATTTGCATTTAATGATAGATTTTATCAAATACACATTAATTAATTGTCAAATTGAGATATTTGACTAATATCATAAATATATATATGTATTTGGTATTTAATGTAAATATAATACATATATTTAATATATTTGTATTTAAATAATTAAATAATTATTTAATTGTTAAATAATTAAATTAATTAAAAATATAAATATCTTAAGTTATGATATATGTTTTAATGACTTAGTTGCAATTGTTGACTTGCTTTATTTCATTAAGTGTTCATGATTACAAATGTAAGTTGACAAGTTGCAAATGAAATGAAACAAAATCAAAAATATCTAGATATTTACATTACCAAAATTCGGCCAAGGGCTTGGTGGTTGTTATATATTTTTTGTTTAATTTTAGGGTTTCATAAGTTCATAATACACAAAAAAAAAATTAAAAGGAAGTTGAGAGAAAAAGCTTGAAGGTTCAAAGGAAAAGGCTTGTACAAACTTGGATTTTGTAAGTCTTTCTTTAAAGCTTTCAATATGAAATTAGTTTCTAACATGCTTGGAACCATTTTGTGTTGCTCGGATTTTATCTCTTCTCTTATGGTTTGTGTTAATTTGTTTGTGAACTTGGATGAAAGATTGATGCATGTAAGTAAGCTTGAAATTTTTTAAAGGCTTACTTTTGATTCTTTGAAAATCAAAGTTGTCATTCTTGAGTTGTTAATGTTAGTGTTCCTAGAACATGCCAAGGATCTCTAAGGTGATTATTGTGTGAATAATGAAAGAAGTTTGTGGAAAAAACTTACATGGAACGGATGAGATTCAAGACTTTTTCTTTGGATTTGTTGAAGCTCCAAGCTTTGTAGAGTGTTTCCAACACTTGGGTGAGTTTCCCTATCACCTTCACTTCACTCCATCTGTGCTAGCAAGAACAAAATTTGAAAGAAAATTGCCCTCCAATAGTAGCAAGTTCACGCCCATTGAGAGAGAGGAAGAGGAATAGTGTTTTCAAGTTCTAAACTTGTTACATAAAATATTGACTTCCTTTTTAAATACCAAATTGTGTGTTGGAATTAGTTGGAGTGTTTTAAAAGCAATCTAAGCTTTCACTCAACCAAATAACAACTTCCATCACTTGTGTAGACATTTGATGTAAGTTGGTGGGCCTCACTTTAAATTCAAAATTTAAGTAGGCTAATCCAACACGCAACTTCACTCGAGCCCGGGTTCGTTTAATTCCAAAATAAATGAATTTACCGTTGCTACGTAATCAAATCTAATTTAATTAAATAATAATGCCTCGCAAAATTATTACGAAAGTCGCTTGCGAATTAATTCTAAATTAATTCATTCGTACGAATTAAAATCCAATTTTAATTCCTCATTGAAATCTAATTTCAATTCATATATCTAATATATTATTTTAGCCCAATTAAATAAGTTAAATAGTAAAATCCAATTTAACTATTAAATTTACTTTACCGATTAATTCCAAATTAATCGCGTTCTCTCTCCAAGTCGAATTAATCCCAGATAAATTCTTGACGCAATTAATCCCAGATTAATTTTCTTTTTTATGATTAATCCATATTAATTTATTACCGTAATCAATCCCAGATTAATTTTCTCTCTCATATTTAATCCCACATTAATTCTGTTCGAGTCAAATGTCATTGGTGAATCTTCGAGAAGCGACCCAAGAGATCCCTGGATATGTTGGCAGTAAGTACGGCCATCAGACTATCTGAATACGTGTGTACCCAGTAACCACATTCTTACCGATTTACAAGACATGGTTGGCTTCTAGCAAAGCACCGTGCCTACCCAATTCTCCAGAAATATTCTTTAAAGGAATATATAATTTTTATCAGGCATAGTATACTAAGTATTGCGTATTACGATCCAGTATCAGATGTCACATGCTAGGCTTGGGACTGGAATTGTGTCTGCCTCATATGAAGCATATATCGAATCACAGGCAACAAGTCTCTATAATCGGATAATCATGACTTAGTTATATTATCCCGATGACTGCAGTCTTAAGAGTACTAGTTCTGTATCCCTACGCGATCATCATATCCATATGACTGAAGTGATACTTCTATCTTGACATCACACCCAATACACTACGATTCTCAGTATACCCAGAAGAGACGTACACAGAACCAGTTAAAGCCCCGGACGACTAAAACTAAAGTATACTGATTGTCACAAGTATTAGAGATGCAAGTCTCAGGTTAAGACCAAATAAACCTACCCTGATTCGGATTCGCATAGACACATAGTCATATTACCAATGAGATTCCGATGGGTCTATCTAAAGTGAAGTTGTTCCCGTACCATCGGTCAAACAGAACCTCTTATTACACTTACATGAGTATCCAATGCCCAAATATATGAGAACTATGCCATTACACTTCCATAATGTGTAAAGGTGTAATACTAGCTTATTCCGCATTATCGATGTCCAGTCTCGATAATACTACGACTAGGGATTTTTAATGACCAAACCTTTCATGAATTAATAATGTCTCATATCTTAGTAATCTGAAACTGATCATATGGACTTTTATCATTTATATATCCAAGTAATCCAATTACTAATGATAAAAGAGCAATTTCCTTTATCACATAGTTAATTTCGTACAAGAACACAATGTTCTTTACAAAATAGTGATACTATGGGTCAAAATTGTCCAACAATATCCCACTTGACCTATAGCCAATCACTCAAGTGCCCAACACTTGAACTATGTACTGGTCGTTCATGCTTATGCTGCGATATCGCTTTCGTCAGCGGATTTACGATGTTATCATCTGATATGATTTATTTGATCACCACATCGCCACAATGTTTGATCTCAGAAATCAGATAAAATAATCGAAGTACATACTTGGATCATTGATGAGACCGTGATTCTTTAGCCTATGCCGTAGCCCAGCTCAGCTCCTAACAGAACTACTCCTAATCCAATTAGAAATTTTGTAGATCAAAAATGCTTCTTTTGCTGCCTCAGTCGCAGTAATATAATCTGTTTTGTTGAATTTGCAATGGTATCTTGCTTGTAAGATTTCCAGCTTACTGTTCCGTTGTTAACAAAATATGTACCCCTGATTGTGACTTATAGTCGTCATCATTGGTTTGGAAACTTGCAACGGTAAACCTAGTCACTTCAAGTTCTCCTTCTCCAATATTAAGAAAGCATCCTTAGTTCGTCTAAGATACTCAAGGATGTTCTTTACTTCAATCCAGTGACTATCACCTGGATCGGCCTGATTGTGATTCCACATGCTCAAAGCATATGAGACACCAGGTCGCGTACATGTCTTTCAATGTACGATTTCTCGGAGAGTCTCAACAACTTTTAGATCTATCCTAGTAGATCTTTATTCCTAGAATAAAGGTTGCCTCTCCCAAGTTTTTATGGAGAATTTTCATGAAAGATAAGCTTTCACCGATTGTAATATGGGAATGTCATTACTGTGAAGCAATACATCATCAACTTATAGGACAATCATTGTCAGTGCGCTCCCACTAACCTTCTTATATACACAAGAATAATCTCCGTTTTGAATGAAATCATATACCATTATGATCTCATCAAAACATTGGTTCCAAGAATGATATGCTTGCTTCAATCCATAAATGGATTGATTTAAGTTGCAAACCTTGTTTGCATATTTTGGTATGACAAAACCATCAGGATGTTGTGTGTAAACATCCTCCAAAAGGTTTCCTGTTAAGGAAAGCGGTTTTGACCTTCAGCTGTATTTCATAAACGAAATATGCAGCACTAGCAAGCATTATCCGAATGGATTTAATCATGGCAATGGGTAAAAGGTTTTATTGTAATTGACACCATGTTGATGACGATACCCTTTCGCTACAAGCCTAGCTTTGTACATTTATATGTTGTCATCCATGTTTGTCTTCACTATGAAGACTCATTTGCTATCTGTAGGCACAATACCTTCTGGTACATTAATCACTGTCCAAACTGTTGGTTTCTATTACCAAGCCCCAAGATCAACAAGAACAAGCAAAATATATAAATACATGAATGAATTAATTGAAGTATGGCGGAATCATACTCACAATACTTGAAAATGGATGCTAAGATGATGCGAAATTCCTCCCTTGTGCAGTGAAGCTCTCGGCCAAGAAGAAAAGAGGGACTCCAAGTCGAGTTTGATCCTTCCAAGCTCAAGGATTAGTTTCCCATATCACCTATGTATGATCCCTTGAAGGTGCTAGCCTTTGTTGTGATTTTGAATGCACAACTTCTTCAAATCTTGCCACAAAAATTGAAGAAATGGAGAGCCCAAAACTGCATGTAGTTTCGGCAATGTGAGAGAGAGGAGAGTTTTTTTTAATGATTTTTGTTACAAAAAATCAATTTAAATTTATGCCATAATATTTATTAAATTAATAATAAACTTATGACACAAATCATGCAATGACTTAGAGTGTCAAACACTCAATTTCCATGCAAAACCATTGAGTGCATTGTACACTATCTCCATGCAATGCATTAGAGTTAAATAATGCATAATATGACATGTGTCATGTGGGCCCCACACGTTTCCAAATGAAAGTGGGCCCACGTGCACTCACGCGTTCGGGTTCGATATTTTCCGAAATACCGAACTTACGTCGCGACGTTAATTAAATCGAATTTAAATAAATAATTGCGCCTAGCGAAATTATTATTTACGTCGCTAACGAATTAATTCTAAATTAACTCGTTTGCCCGAATTAAAATCTAATTTTAATTTCGCGTCGAAATCGAATTTCGATTATTATATCGAATATAATAATTTTACGATTAATTCCAAATTAATCGTTCTCTCTCTATGTATAGTACTTTATCCAAGATAAAGTCCCTCCGTAATTAATCCAAGATTAATCGAGTTTGAATCATACGTCATTGGTGAATCTTCGGGAAGCGACCCAAGAGATCTCCGGATATGTTGGCAGTAAATACAGTCGTCGGATAATCCGAACACGTACGTACCTCGTACTACGTTTTTACTGATTCACAAGACAAGGTTGGCTTCTAGCAAAGCGCCATGCCTACCCAATTCTCCAGAAATATTCTTATAGGAATATAAGATCTATATCAAGCGTAGTATACCGTAGTATTGCGTATATCGAACCAGTATCGGATGATCACATGTAAGGCCTGGGGCTGGAAATGTGTCTGCCCCGTACGAAACATATATCGGACATCAAGCAACTAGTCTCTTTAAATCGGACAATCCTGACCTGGTCATATTGTCCCGACGGTTGCAACCTTTTATAGAGCACTAGTTCTGTGTCCTGCGTGATCATCACCTCCATATGTCTGAAGTGATACTTCCATCTTGACATCACATCCAGTACACTACGATTCTCGATAAACCCAGAAGAGGTGTACACAGAACCGGTTAAGGTCCCCAACCACCAAAACCAAAGTTTACCGATTGTCGCAAGTACTAGCGATGTAAGTCTCAGGTTAAGACCATATACACCTACCCTGATGCGGCCTCCCATAGACACGCAGACATACTACCAATGGGATTCCGCGGGGTCTATCCAGAGCGAAGCTGTTTTCCGTACCATCGGTAAAACACAACCTCCTATCGCACTTGCATAAGTATCCAATACTTAAATATATGAGAACTATGCCGTTGTGCCCTCACAACGTGCACAAGCGCAATACTAGTCTATTCCGCATTATCGATGTCCGATCTCGATAATACTCCGACTAGGGATATTTAATGATTAAACCTTTATGGATTGATACTGTCTCATATCATCTCAATCCGGTATTAATCATATGGACTTTCGCCATTTATATATCAAAGTAAATAATATTACAAAACGGCAAAAGGCAATTTCATTATCACATAGTTAATTTTGTACAATAATACAATATCATTTACAAACAGTGACGCTATGGGACATAATGTCTAACAATCTCCCACTTGGCCTATAGCCAGTCACTCAAGCATCTAATACCCGAACTATGTATGTGTCGTTCAAAAACTTGCTGAAGAACAGCCTTCGTCAGCGGATCTGCAATGTTGTCATCTGATGTGACCTTCTCGACCTTTACATCGCCACGATGTATAATCTCCCGAATCAGATGGTAACGTCGAAGAACATGCTTGGACCGTTGATGAGACCTTGGTTCCTTAGCCTGTGCTATAGCCCCGTTATTGTCGCAATACAATGGAACGGGCTCAGCTGCTAACGGAACTACTCCTAATCCGATTAGGAACTTTCGGATCCAAACTGCCTCCTTTGCTGCTTCAGATGCAGCGATGTACTCCGCTTCTGTTGTTGAATCGGCAACAGTATCTTGCTTGGAAGATTTCCAGCTCACTGCTCCGTTATTCAAACAAAAAATGTACCCGGATTGCGACTTGTAGTCATCCTTGTCGGTTTGGAAACTTGCATCGGTATACCCAGATACCGCAAGTTCTCCACCTCCATAAATTAAGAAAGCATCCTTAGTTCGTTTAAGATACTTAAGGATATTCTTAACTGCTATCCAGTGACCTTCACCTGGATCGGCCTGATAGCGACTGCACATGCTCAAAGCATATGAGACATCAGGTCGTGTACATATCATGGCATACATGATCGATCCGACTGCCGAGGCGAACGGTATCCGACTCATGTTGTCTCTCTCTTCCTGAGTCTTAGGACACATGTCCTTAGACAGAGAGGTACCACGTACCATTGGAACCAATCCCCTCTTGGATTGTTCCATGTTGAATCGCTTCAACACTTTATCAATGTATGTACTCTGGGAGAGTCCAAGCAGCTTTCTAGATCTATCCCGGTAGATCTTTATTCCAAGAATAAAGGCTGCTTCTCCCAGATATTTCATTCTATCTCTTATACATCTCTGTCTCTATTTGGTTCAAACTTCTATGTATCTTTTCTTTGTACTTTCTCTTTTGTTCTCTCGAATATCTCTCTTGGGACTTACTATATGGTTTCTTAACTTATACTGAATTTTGGGAAGTAATCTAAGATAATCCTTAACTGAAATGAGGAAGAATAATTTAAATAGCTGGGAAGCATTTACTAACCAGTCTGTGAAGCTTTGAGGACGTACTCGAAGATTGGATACTGAAGAGGTAGTGCCTCATATACGGGTACCCGGACATAGTGCGTATACAAGACCCCAGCACTCTGCCCACTGCAGTCGCTGACTCCCTAGACCATGCTCTGATACCATCTTTGTAACATCCCCGATCTGGGAGATATTACCGGTAGGGGATAGCTGTACTAACCCCATAAGCCTCTGACTTTCTGACTGTATCTTAAACTATTCTAATGCAATGTCATGCATATAGACCATAACTCAATCAACATAAAATACTTTCATTAATGCATACTTAGAAATGCTTATTTTACAACACTTTAAAGATTACTTGTAATGACTATCACATCACTAATGCATATATGCAAGTCTGACCAGACTATTATATTTTTGACTCTAAACTGGTTGACTCCAACCCTGATGACTGCATCAGTATCCATCATCCCGAGCTTGTCCTCCTGGAATCCCTACAAAATAGATAAAACTGGGGGGGGGGGTTAGATCTTCATACAATCTAAGTGAGTGGACTTAAAACTGAAGACTGATAAAAATCTTTTAGCTTTAAAATCATGTTTTCAAAATACCTTTACATGAAAACTCTGTTTCTGAAAACTTCATCTTTCTGAAAACTGCCTTTAAAACACTGGTTTCTGAAAACTCTTGACTAAAATCTGTCTTTGAAAACTATTTACTGTTGATCTGAAAACTGAAAACTGATAATACTCGATGCCCAGGACAACAGCTCAACTACGACATCTCTGAAAACTGATGGTACTCGATGCCCAGGACAACAGCTCAACTGCGGCATCTCTGAGGCTGATGGTGCCCTACGTCCAGGACAATAGCTCAACTGGCAACGTAGAGCTCTACACCCAGGACAACAGCTCAACTGGCTGTGTAGCCACCAAACAGGATTTCGGGGATCTGTCAACCCTAGTCCTGCTCGAGGATCTGAGAGCGTCCCATCAGTCCTCCACATGTGCACATGTCTCTGAATCCATCAATTCCAGTATTCCACTGTATCTCAAGTAACATACTGTGGTGAGTTTTACCTCATGCCCCGAAAAAATGAAAATCATACTTTAAATCTGAAATCTGTAAACAATGCTTTATAAAAATCTTTACTATTTCAAAACATAACTGTTTATAAAGTAACTGTAAATAATTTCTCCTAACGCCCTAAAGCATGAAAATATAAGTCTAAAACAATAATAACGAAATAAAAATCAGTTTAAAGGAAAAGTGTCAACTCACTGTTCTAGGAGCTGGAAGGAACTATACTGCTTCGTCAAAAGATATCGCATTTCCTGCAATGGTCTAAAGATGATAGCTTGATCAGACTTGAAGGTTAAGAGATGAATTCAAGAATTAAATTATATCACTAGTTCCGAATTCGTAAAGTCATAATTCATTATATTAAGTTGTATTGGAAAGTACATGAAGCATAAGAACTGATTTGAGGTCTTAAGGGTAGTCTTTAACAAGTTGGGGTGGAATTGCAACCGTTTGAAATCAATTCGGATGCCTTAAACAATTGCCCTGATTTTCTATTGCGCGTCGCAACGCAAGGGTTCTCCCCGCGTCGCGACGCGAGCTCGAAATCCAGATTTTTCTAGATTTTTCTGCAGTTATGCGAATTTTGCCCAATTTCATTCCTAATTCTCCATATCATTTCCAACACACAATCCATCCATTTAAATCAATTCCACTGATATTAAACTACCATATTAACACCATTAGTCTTTCATTTATCCACCAAAATATCACCACCAATTTATTTTCTAATCTTTCCCAATTTAAACATTATAACTCTACAACCCATATCAATGTCTCCAAACTACAAATCAATAATTCATACATCATCTTATACACCAATAAGCATTCATTAATCCTTCAATTCAAATTCTAACCCATATTCCATATTCTACTATTCATACCCAAAACTTACTAAATTGGGTTTTATCTCATTTTTTATCATTTCAAACAAGAAAAACATACAATCATCAATCAATCATATTCTCAATCTTACTACAATCATCAAACCATCACATTTATTATTCAAATAAAGTTTTGAGTTTTGGGTTTCTTACCTCCTCCATAATTTATTTCACTATGCTTCCAAAGGTAGCCATTGTTTATTTGACTTCAATAGTGTCCTCTCTCTCTCTCTTTCCTCTTCTTCTTCCTCTTTCCTCCTTCACGTTTTTCTCCCCTTTTTTCTCTTTCTAAATTTTATGTTTCATTAATAGTATTCACTTTATATAGTGGGGGGCTTAGATATTTTACAAGTTGAAAAAATGTGTAGAAATTAGTAGAGAAGTTGAGATTTTTACATTTTAGTCCGAAATCACTATTCATCCATATTTTGACTCGAGGTTTTGACCCGGTTCTGGTCTGAATTGGAAAATTGTTTAACGCAGAAGTTGTAGGTCTCGGTCTAAGCTTTTAAAAAATATAAAATGCTTAAAAATCAGAGATCGTATGAAAAAGTTATACCCAAAATACAATAAGTAGTACAAAATGGCACACGGTACAGTCCCTTTCTCGGGACTTCGAGAAATTCACCGATCGTTCCCAAAGTCTTCCCATAGTTGTATTTGAATCCCAACATGATTTATCTTACGTTCCTTTATCCCGTACATAATAATGTGGTCATAGGTAGTAATAAAAATCACCGGTAGTTACATTTGTCGTGTTATATGTTTGAGATTTATTTATATTCAAAATATAAATACTGTTATTCACATCAAATGTGTATATCTCAATATCATCTTTATAAACAAAAAACCAAGTGTTCTGGAACATAACAGTATACCCGTAACGTGTTAAACTAGATATAGAGATAATGTTTCTAGTCAAACTAGGTACATTATAACAGTTTCCTATTTTAAGTACATGCCCAAAGGGTAGTTCCAAAAGTTAGGTTCCCACAGCCAAAACAGCGACTGTCGTCCCGTTTCTGACTCGCAGGTTGATCTCATCTGAAGTTAGTCTCCTACTATTCAGCAGATCTCGCACATCAGTACATATGTACATACCACATCCAGTATAAAATCCAATTTTAAAACCAGTATTGGAAATATTTATTACATTAACAAACATAACTAAAGTCGGAGCCTTGCATGTCTTCACTTCTTTCATGTCTACCTTGTCCATACGGCAGTCACGCTTCCAGTGACCCCGTTTGCCACAATTTAGGTAGACATCTTGAGTATGTCTTTTGTCTTCCCAGAAGACAATGATGATTTTGCCTTTTCCCTTTTAGAAGCTCTGGCTCTGTCTCATTGAGCATAGCCATTAACTCTCCAAGAGTTTTCTCTAGATTCATGATGAACCCGCCCTTGCATTTGGACAGAGAATATAAGATCAAATCTATGGAAGTCTCAACCTCATAGGTAATGTCCAGCTAACTTAGCTTTTCGATGTCAGCAATCATCTAGGAAACCTAGTGCTCGATAAATGTATCCTCTGACATACGCGAGCGAAAGAGCTTCTTTTGCAATCTGTACTTCTAATATCTAAGGTTAGATCTATGAAGATTCTTTAATTTCAACATCATGGTATAAGGATCTAATCCTTTGTTATGACGAAGAAATTAAGGATTTATCGCAGCAAGCATAACGGATTGAGCAATAAATTTTTCATCACGATGAGTCTTTCAAAGCTCATGTTATACTATTTGCTCAACTCCGGGCTTAGGCCCGAGAGGTCGCTCTATTAAATAGAGTAACTTCACGGCACTCAGGACTATTTTGAGATTTATTTCCCAATCTGGAAAATTATGCCGTTAAAGACATTTTAACCTATGATTATGTCCATTGACGGTAATCTTTCCAGTTATATTGATTGCTATAGTCCAACTATCCAATCAATGATTTCGGGTACAATCAAATGTAATGATTACTATAGTCCAACTATATAATCAACTACAAATGATCAGTTACTTTCAAATATAATGATTACTATAGTCCAACTATATAACCAACTACAAATGAAGTATTATCTTGTACAGTCTAACTGTTCAAGGAAAGCAATATTCAATATTAGTCCAACTAATATATATTTATAACAACGATTAATAAAATAAAAGAGCGCGTGTTTGCAAGTATCTAAATGAAATTATAAATTTAATACTAGCCTCCCACTATTTTTCGGCGAGCCTCTAACCCTCTGTGAAGTACTCAGGAAACCTAGTTTCGTAGTGGGCTAGGATCCCGTTAAATAACACAGAACTTTGACTTTGGCCAACAAGTTGTATGAAACTTAACTAAGTAGATCTCTAAGATCAATTGGATCCCATCCAATTCCTAGATCCAGTAGGTGGACCTCCAAGTCCGAAACGTATATCCAATATATGTAAATATATTTAATATATTTCCTAACCTTTTCCTCTGAATCAACTAAGCCTTGGCTTTGGCTCAACAAGCTTAATGATTCCAGTTAAGCGGGACCCATTGACAGACGTCAATGAATTATAAGTGACCTTGACTTTGGCCAACAAGTCACAATCGCTTAAGACATGCGATATAAAACAAAGCTTTCGTGGTTCAAACACATCTGTGATGGACATTGATCTTGACTTTGGCCAACAAACCAATGCCAATCTTGGATCTTGAGAGAGAACCACTCAATAGAAGGAAAAACGCTTAATATTTGAGTGAGGGTTTTTCACGTAAATTGGCAAACAATTTATTATGTTTGATTATGTCTCATCATACACCCTTAAGCATGCATTCTAAAAGCATAATAAGGCGCGGAATAAATTAATAATGATATGCGGATGGATATATGACAAACTTTATTCCTAGAACAAATCTCTCAATTTCCTCTCTTCTGCTAGCACTATTATAACTTCTACCCAATTACATAATACTTCTAAAGAAACCTCATTAACATTGACGGGAATTGGTGAGAATAGAAATACAAAGAGAATAGAGATGATAGGCTGGACACGCATGTCCAATTTAATAAATTCTAAATTTATTACAACAATTTCCAAAATTGCCCTCACCCTTCTAATATCCATCTGATATACATTATTCATACATATACATCCAAGTATTCACACAAAGCATGTTATTCAATTAATCTAATCCAATTAATTAATCTTTGAATTAATGACCATCCAATGTGCAAACAACGATTTGATTTGCGCGAGTCCAACTCGTTTAAGAATAAATACTCAAAGTACGTATTCTTGAATTTTATCGAACTATAATTTTAAATCTAATTTAAATTGTATTCAATATTAACTCATATTTAATTCCAAATTAAATAATTACACTTTTAATAGTGCCTTTTAGACTTGGATTCCAAATCCAATCTTAATGGGTCTCAAAGGCCGAATTAGTATCTGATACTATTCAATTAAATTCCAATGGGCTTTCAATAAATTCTTTAAGCATGGACTTTGGCAATTATGGATCTAACCCAAGATGCTAAGGTCCAATTAGGAATCACCCTATGCCAAAAATCAATTTTGGCCCATTAGGCCCAATTAAATTATTTAAAGGCCCAATGTCATATTTGGACTTTATAGAAATGGTTTTAGGCCCAAATGGATCCAATCAAATTGTCAAAAATCAAACATGGCCCAACCAAGCCCATTAAGCCCAATTACAATAAATTAAATTAACATATTATTCCAAATTACAAATTAATTTAATTAAAGTGCAATTAACATAATAATCTTACTAATCTAATGTTTCCAAAACATTAATTAATCTAATTAATCATGCTCAACATTTCCAATTCATGTCCAACACAAATTGAAGAAAAATCAATTCTATAACATGCTTAGGGTTCACGACAATCATCATGAAATAACATTCAATTCCGATTTCAATCCAATTACACCAACAATTAACATTCATTTCATGCTTTAAACTCATCCAATAGTCTAAAATCAAAAAATCACCATGAACATCCTAGGGTATATTTTCGGCCATGTAAGGATTTTTGGGGATTTTTGATCTAATCAATTCATCGTCATATAAACATAACACAACCATCAATTTAGGCAAATCAAGCTCCAAGCCAAAAAATTCCAACTTAAAGTATATAAATCCTAGGTTCAAATGAAGCTTAAATCTCGCACTGATACCATTGTTAGTGTTCTTAGAACATGCCAATGATCTCTAAGGTGATTATTGTGTGAATAATCAAAGAAGTTTACGGAAAAAACTTACATTGAACGGATGAGATTCAAGACTTTTTCTTTGAATTTGTTGAAGCTCCAAGCTTTGCAGAGTGTTTCCAACACTTAGGTGAGTTTCCCTATCACCTTCACTTGACTCCTTATGTGCTAGCAAGAACAAAATTTGAAAGAAAATTTCCCTCCAAGAGTAGCAAGTTCACGCCCATTGAGAGAGAGGAAGAGGAATAGTGTTTTCAAGTTCTAAACTTGTTACATAAAATGTTGACTTCCTTTTTAAATACCAAATTGTGTGTTGGAATTGGTTGGAGTGTTTTAAAAGCAATCTAAGCTTTCACTCAACCAAATAACAACTTCCATCACTTGTGTAGACATTTGATGTAAGTTGGTGGGCCCCACTTAAATTCAAAATTTAAGTCGGCTAATCCAACACACAACTTCGCTCGGGCCTGAGTTCATTTAATTCCGAACGAAATGAATTTACCGTTGCGACTTAATTAAATCTAATTTAATTAAATAATAATACCTCAGAAAATTATTACGAAAGTCGCTTGCGAATTAATTCTAAATTAATTCGTTCATATGAATTAAAATCCAATTTTAATTCCGTATTGAAATCTAATTTCAATTCATATATCTAATATATTATTTTAGCCCAATTAAATAAGTTAAATAGTAAAATCCAATTTAACTATTAAATTTACTTTACCGATTAATTCCAAATTAATCACGTTCTCTCTCCTAGTCGAATTAATCCCAGATAAATTCTTGACGCAATTAATCCCAGATTAATTTTCTTTTTTATGATTAATCCCATATTAATTTATTACCGTAATCAATCCAAGATTAATTTTCTCTCTCATAATTAATCCCAAATTAATTCTGTTCGAGTCAAATATCATTGGTGAATCTTCGAGAAGCGACCCAAGAGATCCCTGGATATATTGGCAGTAAGTACGGTCATCGGACTATCTGAATACGTGTGTACCCAGTAATCACATTCTTGCCGATTTAAAAGACATAGTTGGCTTCTAGCAAAGTACCGTGCCTACCCAATTCTCCAGAAATATTCTTTAAAGGAATATATAATTTTTATCAGGCATAGTATACTAAGTATTGTGTATTACGATCCAGTATCAGATGTCACATGCTAGGCTTGGGAATGGAATTGTGTCTGCCCCGTATGAAGCATATATCGAATCACATGCAACTAGTCTATATAATCGGATAATCATGACTTAGTTATATTATCCCGATGACTGCAGTCTTAAGAGTACTAGTTATGTATCCCTACGCGATCAACATCTTCATATGACTGAAATGATACTTCCATCTTGACATCACACCCAATATACTACGATTCTCAATATACCCAGAGGTGTACACAGAACATGTTAAAGCCCCAGACGACCAAAACCAAAGTATATTGATTATCGCAAGTATTAGCGATGCAAGTCTCAGGTTAAGACCAAATACACCTACCCTGATTCGGATTCCTATAGACACATAGTCATACTACTAATGGGATTCCGATGGGTCTATCAAGAGCGAAGCAGTTCCCGTACTATCGGTCAAACAAAACCTCCTATTACACTTGCATGAGTATCTAATGCCCAAATATATGAGAACTATGTCATTATGCTTCCATAACGCGCACAAGTGTAATACTAGCCTATTCCGTATTATCAAAGTCTAGTCTCGATAATACTACGACTAGGGATATTTAATGACCAAACCTTTCATGGATTAATATTATCTCATATCTTATTAATCCGGAACTGATCATATGGACTTTTATCATTTATAAATCTAAGTAATCCAATTACAAATGATAAAAGAGCAATTTCATTTGTCACATAGTTAATTTTGTACAAGAACATAATATTCTTTACAAAATAGTGATGTTATGAGGCATAATGTTCAACAGTTAAGCCACTTCTTGGTGACCTAGAATTGTTCTAGAGTTATTTCAAAGTGGTGAGGCTTGTTTGGTGAAGTATTGAATGGATTAAAGTTTTGGATTTTAAAGATTTGGTGAAATTGGACAATTTGATGAAATTGAAAAATTAGGGTTCTTAACCCACTACAAATTTTGGGGTTTTCATATATGTAATATATTATGGTATGAATATGATGCATGTAAACGTTTGGGTTGATTGGATTTGATCTTGACATGTTTTGAACAAAATGGACCAAATTGTAATTAATTGAAAAATGAGGGGTGCTCACGACAATTAGTTAAAACTTTGGGATTTGTGTGAAATCTGATTTTGATGCATTTGATGTGTTGAAAAATATTTTAGAAATGATTTAGAATCATCTAAAATTGTATTTGACAACTTTTGGACTAGAATGATCAATTTATAAAGTTTTGGGCAATTCGGTAATTACCAAGAAATTTGATCTCTTGTGTAATTTTTCAGAATTTGAAAATTGGATAATTAAATAAATAAGTTTATTTAATTGATCCGAGAGAATTTTGAAATCGGAAAATTTCGATTTTCCACTATTCTGATACGTTACCGGATTTCCACCCTAAAACCCCTTCAAAATGGTATCAGAGCGAGTCTGATTCTGGCCACCCTAATATGATTATGCCTTTTAAATTCAATGTTTAATTTATTCTTTACTTTTTACATGCATCCATTTATTTAATTTGATTAAAAAAATTAAAAGAAATCTTTTGCGGAAAATCCCTATTTAATAAGGTTTAATGTTTATTATGTATTTTATGCATATTACATGGTCTGTCTCGTCAATACGGTTTAGAAATATTTTTCCTTGACTACATCTGAGACCATGCCTCTGCTGTGAGGGTGTAGCCGATAAAAATTTATTTATGTCGGATGTATATCAAATATTAGATAAATTCAAGCAAAAGCGGAATCTTGTGTGCCCAAGCTGTCAGGGTTACGTAAGTAACTTGAGTTTATCATTGACGAGTTTAACCTTGGTACGTTTCCTTGTGAACGTGCCCAAGCTGTCACAACGAGAAACGACCAGGACCGGAAACCCAGGAGTCACTATTGAGTGATTGACAATGAGTTGTCTACCTGATGAATTGTCTACCTGATGAATATACGTAGGCGAGACTGTGCCTCTACTGTGAGCTGAAATATATTTATGGGATCCACTTTTCACTATTTGTATTTAATTTAATTTTAAATCTTTATATTCTGTTGGGAATTACAGTATTGCATGATTTAGTGGAAGAGGCATTTTTAGATTAAAAATCCATGATCTAGTTAAATTAAATGAAACTGCTTTAATTTTCTGCTAACCGTTTTCGTAATCTATATGATAGATTTGCGATGGCGGCACCATCTACTAATCAGTTTGCACGTATGTTGGATGCGAACAAACTCAAAGGCTTTGAGAACTTCACTGATTGGGACTTGGATTTGAGGATTGTCCTCGATTCCGAGGAGTTGAGATATGTTCTTGAGGGTCCACTGTCTTTTGCTGTGGCAGAGGACGCAACACGGAGGAACACCAAGTTTTTCAAGCTTGGAAGGATGATGATTTAAAAGTTAAATCATATATCCTAAGTTCGATGTCACCGAGACTCAAGAAACAATACTATAGCATGTCAGATGCCTATAGTATGATTTCATGATTAAGAGAATCGTTTGAGAACCAAGAACAAGTCATTGTTCATAAGGTCTCAATGGAACGGTTCCATGCGCGATTGGATGAGGGGAAAGCTGTGAGCTCGCATGTTCTTCATATGATCGATTTGATCGTTCAACTGAGGCAATATAATCTCCCTCTGAAAGACATTATCGGTAGGAGTGTCATTCTTGATTCGTTCCCAGCTTCATATCCCCAATTCGTGATGTACTTCAATATGAATGAGATTATCTGTACCTACCATGAGCTGCATAGGATGCTGCTCACGGCGGAAGAGGACCTCAAGAAGGGAGTACCGACTCGCCCTCGAGACCAACTTCACTTTCTGCTTCTTCTCAGGCTTGGTCAAAGGGAAAGAAGAAGAAAGGGAAGAAGAAGAAGGGTTTCGGTCCTCAACCACAGGCAAAGATAGCAAACCCCAAGAGGGCTTCTGAAGACAAATGCCATCATTAAAGCAAAGTCAGGCACTGGAAAAGGAACTTTCCTGACTACATTGCCCAGCTCAGTAAGGAGAGAGCATCTACATCAGGTACATTTATTTTTCCAGTTATTGATATATCTTTGACTTTTGAAGCCGTTACATCCAACTGGATTTTAGATTCTGGTTGTCATGTTCACATTTGTAATTCGTTGCAGGTGCTGAAGGAAAGTAGGAAACTGAAGCCTGGAGAGATGTAGTTGCGATTTGGGAGTGGAGACTCTCTGGATGTAGTTACAGTGGGATTATGCGAGATCCATTTGCTGAAAGGGACACTTTTGTTATATGACTATTATTTTGTACCAGGATGTGTAGCTAATATTATATCTCTTTTTGTATTAGATACAAAAGGTTATCGTATTAATATTAAGAACTATTTTTTATATTTATATGATAAACGTAATATTCAGATCCTTTGTTGTCCAAACCAGCATGGTCATTATACATTATAAACTTGTAAAGATATTTCAAATACTGGAGTTAATAAATGTAGTTTACCTATCGTTAATAATATTGAACTTTGGCATATGCGGCTAGTTCATATAGGCGTTAAACGCCATACCTAATTGGTTAGGAATGGTTTGATACCTGATCTCACCATTGAACCCTATCCAACTTGTGAATCGTGTATTCAGGGTAAGATGACCAAAGACCCATTTTCAGGTGTTGGACATCATGCCACTAACTTATTGGAACTCGTACATTCTGATTTATGAGGCCCACTAAGTCACACTACTCACAATGGTTATTCTTACTTCGTTAACTTTACCGATGATCTGTCATGGTACGGTTATGTCTATTTGATGCGACATAAATCGAAAACCTTTGAAAAGTTCAAAGAGTTCCGAAATGAAGTTGAAAAATAAACTGGTCAATATATTAAATGCCTTCGATCCGATCGAGGCGGCTAATATATGAGTAGTGAGTTCATGGATTATATGAAGGAGAATGAGATTCTCGCTCAATATACTCCTCCAGGTACTCCACAACACAATGATGTGTCTGAGAGGAGAAATCAGACTTTATTGGATATGGTCAAATCAATGTTGAGTTTCACAGATTTTCCCTATTGCTTATGGGGCTACTCTCTTTTAACAGCTGCACATCTTTTGAATAAGATTCCTTTAAAAGCTGTTCCTACGACTCCGTATGAGATATGGACCGGTAGGAGTCCAAATCTTAATTACATTAAGGTTTGGGGTTGTCCTGCCTATGTCAGGGTGACTCAGCAAGATAAGCTTTTGCCTCGAGGGCAAGAGTTTAGGTTTGTTGGATATCCTTCGGAAATGATGGGATATCTATTCTATGATACCGAGCATCGAAATGTGTTCGTAGCTTCCTTCGTAAAGTTTCTAGAAGTAGAATTTTTATCAGAAGGTGGTAATCATAGACAAATTGAACTTGACGAAGTCCAACCTGAAAACAACGAACCATCGGAGGAAGCTGAAGTTCAAATAGATGAAGAACCTTCAACGCACACACTCCATAGGTCACAAAGGGTATCTTGACCTCCTAAACGCTTGTATTTGATTCAATAAAATAGTCTAGATGTTCTCTTAGTTGAAGAGACCGATCATTTTACCAATAGAGAATCGATGTTGGGTATCTATTTCGTGAAATGGAAAAGTGCCATGAAATCCGAATTAGACTCAATGCATGAGAATGAAGTTTGGGACTTGGTTTCGCTTCCCGAAGGAATTATTCCTATCAGTTGTAAATGGGTTTATAAGAGGAAGAGCGGGCCTGACGGTAAGGTTGAAACTTACAAGGCCCGACTGGTAGCAAAAGGTTACATGTAGTGACCTGGCGTCGACTACGATGAAATATTTTCACCATAAGCCATGCTTAATTCTATTAGGATTTTGCTTTCTATAGCTACGTATCATAACTACGAGATTTGGCAAATGCATGTCAAAACGGCTTTTCTAAATGGATTTCTTGATGAATAAATCTATATGGAACAGTCGAAGGATTTTTCGTCCAGCGAAAACTCGGGTATGGTATGTAAGCTTAAGAAGTCTATTTATGGACTTAAACAAGCTTCATGAAGTTGGAATCTTTGATTTTACGTGATTATTAGATCGTCTAGTTTTCTCAAGAATTTTGAAGAATTCTGTGTGTATCTGAAGGCCAATAGGAGCATGGTCATATTTTTAGTCCTCTATGTTGATGACATCCTAATCATTGGGAATGATATAGGAATGTTACAAAGCATCAAAGTGTATCTCTGTAAGAATTTCTCCATGAAGGACCTGGGAGAAGCTTCATATATTTGAGGGATAAAATTCTATAAAGATAGACAAAGGAAACTGATTGGGTTATCCCAATCAACGTAAATATATAAGATCTTGGAACGGTATAATTTTGGTAATTGTAAGACAGCAAACATATCGTTCAGATATGGGATTCATCTTTCAAAGAAGATGAGTCCACAAACAGAAGATGAGAAGGTTAGAATGTCTAGCCAACCTTATGCTTCGTGTTTGGGTAGCATATTGTATGCCATGTTATGTACAAGGCATGATATCAGTTTCACTGTTAGCGTAACTAGTAGATATCAGTCCAATCCAGGAAATGACCATTGGGTGTCCATTAAACATATCCTGAAGTATCATAAAGGTACTAAGGATAAATTGGTAATTTATGGAGGAAGTGAACTGCAAGTTAATGGGTATACAGATTCCGACTTTCAATCGGATCCCGATGAAAGAAAGTCTACATCCGGATTGGTCTTTACCCTTAATGGAGGTACAGTTTGCTGGAAAAGTTCCAAACAAGGATCAACAGTAGATTCCACCACAGAGGCGGAATACACAGCAGCTTCTGAAGTTGCAAATGAAGCTGTTTGGATTATGAACATTATCACAGAATTGGGAGTTGTCCCAAGTATCGAGAATGAGATTCCATTATACTATGATAATACTGGAGCCATTGTGCAAGCAAATGAACCAAGGGCACACAGAAGTCGAAGCATGTGGAACACAAGTACCACATCATTCGAGAGATTATGCCGTGATGGGATATTGATGTATGCAAGGTACCGAGTGAAGATAATGTAGCAGACCCACTGACGAAGGCCATACCTCCAAAGTTGTTTGATAAACACGTGGAGTCGATGGGTATTAGATACAATCGTTATTGGCACTAGAGCAAGTGGGAGATTTTGTTGGGGTTGGTGCTTTTAGTGTCTTAAACATGCCACGGGATCTCTAAGCGTGATTATTGTGTGAATTAATCAAGAAAGTTACGGAATACTCACATTGATTTAGATGAGAAGTTTCAAAATGTTTCTTTGAAGATGGAAGCTCCAAGCCCTCTTTTAGTGTTTCCAACACTTGGGTGAGTCTCCCTATTACCTTGTTTAACTCCTAATGTGCTAGCACACTTGAATTTTTGCAACAAAAATCCATGGGATAGAAGAGAAGCTCACGACTTCATGAGAAAGATGAAGAAAGTAAGTGCCATGAATAGTGAATTCATTCACTTCCAAAGTTGACCAAATTAATTTATAGTAAGGTTGAATGTTGGTATTGGTTTGAGTATAATATAAGCAAAGCCAAGCTTACTTTTATTGAATCAAACACATGATTTCAAGCCTAATCACTTCCATCACATGTCTAAAATGTTGATATAAGTGAAGTGGGTCCCACCACTTTTAAATTCCAAATTTAAGTCGGCTAACAAAACGCAACTTCGTTCGGGCCCAGGTTAGTTTAATTCCGAATAAATAAATTTTCTGTTGCGACGTAATTAAATCTAATTTAATTGAATAATAATGCTTAGCAAAATTATTACGAAAGTCATTTACGAATTAATTCTAAATTAATTCGTTCGCCCGAATTAAAATGTAATTTTAATTCCCCTTTGAAATCTGATTTCATGTAATATATCCAATATATTATTTAATCGATTAATTCTAAATTAATCATTCTCTCTCTTCTATCTGAATTTTATTCCAGATAAATTCTTTCCGCAATTAATCATAGATTAATTTTCTCTCTCTCATAATTAATCCCAGATTAATTTTGTTCGAGTCAAATGTCATCGGTGAATCTTTGAGAGGTGACCCAAGAGATCCTAGATATGTTGGCAGTAAATACGGTCATCGGGCTATCCGAACACATGCGTACCCCGTATGATGTTCTTACCGATTTACGAGACATGGTTGGCTTCTAGCAAAGCACCATGCGTACCCAATTCTCCAGAAATATTCTTCTATGGAATACAAGATCTTTAATAGGCATAGTATACATTGTATTATGTATTACGATCCAGTATCGAATGTCACATGTTAGGCCTAGGGCTGGAGTTGTGTTTGCCCCGTACGAAGTATATATCGGATCACTAATAACTAGTCTCTTTATGATCGGAAAGTCATGACCTAGTCATACTTACCCGATGGCTATAGCACTTGAGAGTGCTTGTTTTGTATCCCCGCGTGATCATCATCTCCATATGACTGAAGTGATACTTCCATCTTGATATCACACCCAATACAGTACGATTCTCAGTATACCTAGAAGAGGCGTACAAAGAACCTGTTAAAACCCCGGACGACCAAAACCAAAGTTTACTGATTATCACAAGTATTAGCAATGAAAGTCTCAGGTTAAGACTAAATACACCTACTTTGATTCGGATTCCCATAGACACAATGTCACACTACCAATGGGACTCCGAGGGGTCTATCCAGAGCGAAGCTGTTCCAATTCTATCGGCAAACAGAACCTCCTATCACACTTGCATAAGTATCCAATACTCTACATATATGATAACTATGATGTTAAGCTTCCATAACGTGCACAAGTGTAATACTAGCCTATTCCGTATTATCGATGTCCAGTCTCGATAATACTATGACTAGGGATATTTAATGATTAAACCTTACGTGGATTAATACTGTCTAATATCTTATTAATCCGGTATTAATCATATGGACTTTTATCATTTAAATATCCAAGTAATCCAATTAGAAATGATAAAAGAGAAATTTCCTTTGTCACATAATTAATTTGTACAGCAACACCATGTTCTGTAAGAATAGTGATGCTATGGGTCATAATTGTCCAATAATCTCCCATTTGGTCTATATCCAATCACTCAAATGTCCAACACCTTAACTATGTACGGGTCTCTCAAAATTCAGCTGAGAAACAGTTTTCGTCAGCAGAATTTACAATGATATCATCTGATGCGATTTATTCGATCATCACATCGCCACGATGTATGATCTCACGAATCAGATGAAATAGTTGAAGTACATGCTTGGATCGTTGATGAGACTGTGGTTCTTTAGCATGTGTTGTAGCCCAGCCTAGCTTCTAACAGAACTACTCCTAATCTAATTAGGAATTTTTTAGATCCAAAATGTTTCTTTTGCTGCCTGATGAGCGGAAAATATATCAATATTTACCGCCCCTTTTATCTAATTTTTTGTTTAGTTTCTCGGGTTTGATGAACGTTTTGATGTGTTTTATGTGTTTTGCATATGAAAGTATTGGCATTTAATGGAATCAACTTGGGGCTAAAACGATGAAATTCAGAGTAAAAAAAAATTGACAAAAACGGAAATTTACTATACGCGTCACGAAGTGCAGTCAAAATTTCCAGTTTTACGTAATTTTTGTATTTTGGCCATAACATTTTCATCCGAAGTCCAATTGAGCTGATTCAAGTTGAGGATTAAAGAAGACTCAAAGATCTACAACTTTGAAAGTCAAAATATATTTGAATTCGGAAGTTTGGACGGCCGAAATTGATAAATAATCTAGTGTATTTTGTGTATTTACTATCGTCATTTTCAAAATGTAAAATAAAATTAATAAAAATAAAAATAAAATTGTCAAACTTCCACCAAAAATGTTTGCATGTTTGGTGCCATGTTTGATGCCTTGTTTGGTTCCATGTTTGGGGCCATGTTTGGTGCCATGTTTGGTGGAGCTATTGGTGGAGATATTTTTGGAGAAATTGGTGGAAGCCTTTAGATTTTCCTATAAATACCAAGCTTAACTTTGTAATTTTTTCAAGATTTCTTTGGAGGAGTTTCTCCATGAAAATATAAAGGAAAGTATCTTGTATATTATTCAAGTTTTCTTGTATTTTCTTTTTATTTATTTAATAAAATTTTGTGTGTTTTCTTTTACAACATGAGCAGGTAAACTCATTCTACTGGGGTGAAGAGGTAAGACTTTTAATATAATAAATTAGATTAATATCCCTTATTTTAATTAAAATTTGGATTAATTATTTTCCGCCTATATGGCCGGTTTAGGTTCACACCTTATTTACCGCCTATATAGCTGGTTTTACATTATTGGACTTAGTTTCCGCCTATATGATCGGTTTATGTGCTAACCTTGATACCGCCTATATGGTCGGTTTATATGATTTTGTTACCGCCTATATGGTCGGTTGGACTTTGGAAAAATGAAATCACCGCCTTTATGGTCTGGTTAATTAATTGGTAAACATTGAGAATAAAGGAGATTTCTAAATTTGAAATATTAAAAGTGAATCCTCTAACCTTAGCATTTTCTTTTATTGTACTTTTACATTTTTTTTAATTTCCAGCATTTACTTTATTTAATTTCTAGCATTTACTTTATGTTTTTTCTTTTATTTAAGTTTTTACTAGCCTTAGATATGTGTCGTAGCTAAGTTAGTTATCTAGGGTTGTGATGAATTTCAATATCACCGGTTTACAAGGGTTAGATTATAGTTTGGGTAATATAAAGATTTATTTATTGAGTCTTAATCTAATGTTTTTTATTAACTGGCCACTAATAAAATTGATTAGGTAAACTTAAAATGAACTAGACACAAGGATTTTAAGTTTAAGACCTTAGACTCAATAGCCCTCGATCTCCTTGAGGATAGATAACCCTTTAATAGATTTCCTTATAGGATATGAATATACTTGTCGGGCGGGGGTAGTCATAATTGGAACTTAATCTTAATGAATCCATGTAATTGGGTTGACATAAACATATGGTTCAATTGGGTTATTCTGGGTATTTGTAATTGACCATCGGAAGAGGCTTTTACATAATTTAGTATTTCAGGTTAGTAAATCAATATATTACACAACTATAAGATAACCACTTCATCTTTAAATAATATTGGAATAAATCACAACCCTGGATAGTTTTATTAAATTGAATTTTCATTAATCTACTTTCACGTAATTTTTATTTACCTGTTTTTAAGTTAATTAGTAAGTCACCATTCCAATTTACAAACAATCAATCTGTTAGATACTAGTAAACATTTGGCCTCATAAAAATTAATAGGTTAGGTATTAAGTCCTCGTGGGATCGATACTTTTTATACCACTTGAACGATACGTGCGCTTGCTTTATACGCGTGTGAAAGCACCGGTCAAGTTTTTGGCTCCGTTGCCGGAGACTTATTTATCTTTTACTATTAGTTTAGGGGTTAGATTCGTTACTTGTATCTAATTTTTCTTTTTACTTATTTTTTTTATTTTATTGTGTTTCAGGTTCTCATACACTTCATGAGACGAGTCAGAAGCTTTGAAATCCATCCGCTTGACCCAGAGATTGAAATAACCATCAGACAGTTGAGAAGGGAAAGGCGAGAAGGCCAAGAAGCAATTGCTAACATGTAACCTGAACCTTTGGAGGTTGCACCACCGATTCCCATTCGAGACAGAACCATTCCGGTGGTAGATGGCCTCATTTCTTGTATTGTACTTCCTCTCTTACCACTAAATGCAGGTGACATCAAAACTTGCATTCAGATGATTCAGCAGTCAGTTCAGTTTGTAGGAATGCAACTAAAGATCCTAATGCTCTCATCAGCAACTTTCTGGAAGTTTGCTGCACTTTCAATTACAACCGAGCATCAGAAGAAGCAATGAGACTGCGGGTTTTTCCATACTCCTTGAAAGACAGAGCAAAAGCTTGGCTACATTCACTACCAGCTGGTTCCATCACAACTTGGAACACTCTAGCCACCAAATTCCTTTCAAAGTACTTTCCACCAGCCAGAACAGCAAAATTGAGGAATGACATCACATCTTTTGTACAACAAGATTCAGAATCCCTTTACGAAGCTTGGGAAAGGTACAAAGATTTGCTCCGGAAATGTCCTCAACATGAGATTCCAAAATGGCTTCAAGTCCAAACTTTCTATAATGGACTTTCTGGACTGATGAGAACCACAATTGATGCTGCTGCTGGAGGAGCGTTGATGTCAAAAAGAGAAGATCAAGCCTGGGACCTAATCGAAGAGATGGCCAACAACAAATCATTGTGGCCAACAGAAAGGAGTATGATTCAAAGAATTGCAGGAATTTATGAAGTTGGAGCCAATACAGCAGTTAGTGCCAAGCTGGATTAGATATGCAAATTTATGGAGACTCTCAGCACTCAAAGTAACATTAGAGCCACAAGTTTACCTTTTGGAGGAGCACCAGAGCTGAACCAACTTGAAGAGACGGTGATTTATGTCAACAATTTCAACAAACATGGAAACAATCCATATTCCAACACCTACAACCCAGGGTGGATGAATCATCCTAATTTTTCATGGAGCAATAATTCAGGGTAAAAGAACTATCCACCACCTGGATTCTAGCAACAGAACAAAAGCCAGGAGTTTGAAAAAGAACCAGTAATGGCAGAAGTGCTAGCTCAATTAAAAAGATGTGAAGCTACGATTCAAAGCCAATCAGCTTCTATCAAAACACTGGAGAATAAAATTGGACAACTGGCCAATGCTCAGAGTTATAGACCGCCAGGAAACCTTCCAAGCAACAAAGAACCAAATCCAAGGAATCGAGGGAAGGAATAATGTCAAGCCATTACCTTGAAAAGCGGTACTGAAATTAACAAAGATGTTGGAGTAAAAAAAACTGTTGAGGAGGTTCCAAAAGAAACAGAGCAATTGATGGAGTAGAAAGAGCATAGGAAAAAGAACAGATCACTCCACCTCTACATTTTCCTTAGCGTCTTCAGAAAAATAAACTGGACAAGCAGTTTGCTCGATTCCTGGAGATATTCAAAAAGCTTCACATCAATATTCCATTTGTAGAAGCCTTGGAACAAATGCCCAGTTATGTAAAATTCATGAAAGACATTCTTTCACGAAAAATGGAGATTGAGAGATTACGAGACTGTAGCATTGACGGAAGAATGTAGCGCCATCATTCAGAGGAAGCTTCCCCCAAAGTTGAAAGATCCTGGCAGTTTCACAGTTCCATGCACCATTGGAGAACATTACATCGGTAAGGCTTTATGTGATTTAGGTGCAAGTGTTAATTTAATGCCTTTTTCTATTTACAGGAAACTGCAAATTGGAGAAGCATTGCCTACCTCAGTATCTTTGCAACTTGCTGATCGAACGCTCGTATTTCCGAGAGGAATCGTTGAAAATGTGCTGGTCAAAGTTGATAAACTTATTCTCCCAGCAGATTTCATCATCCTAGACATGGAAGAAGACAAAGATGTGCCTATCATTCTTGGGAGACCATTCTTAGCGACAGTTCGAACTGTGATTGACGTACAAAAAGGACCAAGAAGTTACCTTCAATGTTTTCAAAGCCATGAAATTCCCGAGTGATGAAAATGAGAAATAATGCTTCAGAATTGATGTTGTTGATAGTATCATCCAGGATACTGATATAGTTTCCACTGACAAACTTGAAGCTTGCATCACCAACATGACTGATAGCGAGTCAAATGCTGAAATTCTGGAATGTATCAAATATCTTGACAAGCCGGTTTGTTTCAAAGTGACACCACCAATTGAGAGCCTAGAACTACCAAAGACAGAGCAGATCAAACCCTCAATTGAAGAACCACCGCAGTTGGAGTTGAAATTACTTCTGAACCATCTCAGGTATGCATTTCTTGGAAACTCTTCTGAATTACCTGTTATTATTTCTTCGTCACTAACATTAGAGCATGAAGAAAAGTTGCTAAGAGTGTTGCGAGAGCACAAGAGAGCCATTGGCTGGCCTATAGCAGACATTCAGGCATTAGTCCATCATTTTGCATGCACAAGATTCCGATGAATGATGAGTACAAACCCACAGTGGAGCATCAACGGAGACTCAATCCAATCATGAAGGAAGTCGTGAAGAAATAAATCATCAAATGGTTGGATGCTGGCATCATTTACCCCATCTCAGATAATAGTTGGGTGAGTCATATGCAGTGTGTGCCGAAGAAATGAGGAATTACTGTGGTCACCAATGAAAAGAATGAGCTGATTCCAATAAGAACGATGACTGGATGGAGAGTATGCATGGACTACCAGAAGCTGAACAAAATAACAAGGAAGGATCATTTTCCGCTGCCATTCATTGATCAGATGCTGGATAGACTGGCAGGACATGAGTTCTATTACTTTCTGGACTGATACTCAGGATATAATCAGATTGCCATCGCACCATAAGACCAGGAGAAAACCACTTTTACATGTCCCTATGGTACTTTTGCTTTCCGCATGATGCCATTTGGATTATGTAATGCCCCAGCCATATTTCAGCGGTGCATGATGGCCATTTTCTCAGACATGCTAGAGCAGAGTATGGAGGTATTCATGGATGATTTCTCTGTGTTTGGAGACTCGTTTGAACATTGCTTGCAAAATCTAGAACATGTGTTACAAAGGTGCGAAGACACAAACCTGGTACTTAATTGGGAGAAATGTCACTTCATGGTGCATGAAGGTATTGTTCTTGGACACCGGATCTCACAAAAGGGTATCGAGGTAGACAAAGCAAAGATCGAGACAATTAAAAAACTACCTCCACCAACATCTGTCAAAGGGATTGGGAGTTTTCTTGGACACACAGGATTTTACAGGAGATTTATCAAAGACTTTTCCAATATTGCAAAACCTCTTTGCAATCTTCTGGAAAAGGATGTATATTTCAACTTCACCAAAGAATGCCAACAAGCTTTTGAGATCTTGAAACAAAAGTTGATCTTTGCCCCCATCATAGTAGCACCAGACTGGACCTTTCCATTTGAGGTGATGTGCGATGCTAGTGATTTTGTTGTAGGTGCTGTTTTGGGACAAAGCAAAGCAAAGATTTTCCATGCCATTTACTATTCCAGCAGAACTCTGAATGAAGCTCAACTCAACTACACAACCACCGAAAAGGAGCTGCTTACAGTTGTGTTCGCTTTTGACAAATTTTGCTCCTATCTGTTGGGTCCCAAAGTGGTGGTTTACACAGATCATTCAGCAATCAAATATATAATCATGAAGAAAGATGCCAAACCCAGATTGATCTGTTGGATACTTCTTCTGCAAGAATTTGACGTGGAGATTCGAGACCGGAAAGGAACAGAAAACCAAGTGGCAGATCATCTGTCGAGGCTCGAGAATGGAGAAACAACTGGCAAAGATCTGTCAATCAAAGAAACTTTTCCAGATGAACAGCTGTTTGCCATAAAACAGCACGATGTCCCTTGGTATGTTGACTATGTCAACTACATTGTGTCAGGAAAATGGCCGTTGGGGACAACTGGAACAGAGCAAAAAAGAAGTTTTTCAAAGAAGTCAAGCACTATGTTTGGGATGAGCCGTACCTATTCAAACGCTGTGCTGATCAATTATTGAGACGGTGTGTTCCACAAGAGGAGGTCAATAGTGTTTTACAGCACTTTCATTCATCACCATATGGACGACACTTCAGCGGGGACAAAACTGCAGCAAAAGTTCTTCAATCAGGTTTGTTCTGGCCCACACTTTTTAAAGATGCTTATCTTTTTGCTCTTGAATGTGACAGGTGCCAGAGAACAGGGAATATTTCTAGGAGAAACGAAAGACCTTTGAAAAGTATTCTGGAAGTGGAAATATTCGATGTGTGGGGTATTGATTTCATGGGACCCTTTGTTCCATCATTTGGAAACCTATATATCTTGGTTGTTGTAGACTACGTCTCCAAATAGGTCGAAGCAATTGCACTGCCGTCCAATGATTCTAAAGTAGTGATCAAATTCCTGAAAAAGAACATTTTCACTCGGTTCGGAACATCTCGTGCAATCATCAGCGATGGTGGCTTTCATTTCTGCAATAGATATACTTTTATGCACTTCTATCCAAATACGGGGTTACTCACAAGGTTGCCACTGCCTACCATCCACAGTCAAATGGTCAGGTTGAGGTTTCAAACAGGGAAATCAAAAGAATCTTGGAGAGAACCGTTGGATCAACAATGAGGGATTGGTCTACAAAATTGGATGACGCATTATGGGCATACCGTACAGCTTACAAGACACCCATTGGTATGTCCCCATATCGATTAGTGTTTGGGAAAGTGTGCCATCTGCCAGTTGAGCTTAAACACAAGGCGTATTGGGGACTGAAGAAGCTGAATCTTGATCTACAAGCTGCAGGAGAAAAAAGACTTCACCAACTCAATGAATTGGAGGAATTTCGCTTACAGGCTTATGAGAATGCCAGATTGTACAAGGAAAATACCAAGAAATGGCATGACCGAAAAATAGTGCATAGACAGTTGGAACCAAGACAGCAGGTGTTGTTGTACAACTCGAGGCTGAAACTGTTCCCTGGAAAGTTAAAATCAAGGTGGTCAGGTCCATTTGTGATCACTCAGGTTTTACCACATGGAGCGGTTGAGTTACTGGAGCCCAACACCAACAACACATTCAAGGTTAACAGTCAGCGTGTCAAGCACTACTGGGGAGAATCATTTGAGCGACAAAAAGAAAATGTCACATTTTCAGATCCAGCATAACGTTCGGGCAGTTACGTCTAGCTGACGACGTTAAACTTAGCGCTAGCAGGGAGGCAACCCATGCAATTTGTGTACATATTGTGATTTTGTGTGATTTAATTTTGTGTGTTTAGTTTTTGCAGATTAAGATGGAAAAAGCTCTCACAAATCTTCACAAGCAATTTCCTTCTCTCCCTCAAAAATCTCTGATGAAATTTTACAAAGTTCGCTTGGAACAGATGAGACTACTAACGATGAAAGGTATTCATACTGATATTCGTTGGGTAATCGAAGCACGAGTCCGATTGGCAGGTGAGTATTCTGATTCTTGTACTTCATTTTTGCCTGGTTTTGGAAGAAGCACCTATGCAAAGAAACGTAGAGCTAAGAAAATGGGTGTTTGTTTCAAATGTGCACGCTGGAATTGCAATACTCGTTGTCGTTCTTTAGGAATGGTGTCTGATAATCGTGAAGACAAAATTAAATTCATTAGGGATGGCTTCAGTAAGGCGTCTTTAGATGATCTATCTTCAACTCTTGAGACGCATCCCAATGGATATGTTCATATAGCCATTCGTAAATTACATACACAATTCCTAATAGAAAGACAACAGTTAAGTGTAGGGAATTTGACTCAAAAAGACCCTGTTTGCCAATTTATAAGAAAATTGGATGGGAAGCTTATCCCTGACGTAGACGTCAATCAAGCCGTTACTTTTCTTTTACATATTATATCTCTTTGTCTTTTCCTAATAATTAAGATTTGTTTTGTTGTTTTCTTTTATTTTTTCCGACAGGATCCAGACCTTTTTGACTATCACGATTTATTTTACTATTTAACTAATAATTGTCATTTGGCAGGTACTAGTGCTATTAATTTACTCACCCTTTTCAGGTGTTATAAATTCAATTCGTCATTGTACTTTTGAAGGCATCCAGATTTGAGAGAAATAAAATACATAAAGAAATAAATGGAGGCCACCTCAAGAAGATGAGTTGAAATCATCTGTGTGTTTTGTGCTACCAGTGTTGGTACTAAACCAGTATTTGTTGCGGCGGAACATGAATTGGGTCGAGTCATTGCTGAACGAAATATGCACTTGATATACGGTGGAGGCAATCTTGGATTGATGGGGATCGTTTCAAAGTCCGTACATGAAGGAGGCAGTCCAGTTTTGGGAATCATCCCAAGACCTTTAGCAGAGGCAAATCTCATTGGACCATCAAACGGAGAGGAATTGATCGTGCATAATATGTCCGAGAGATTGGTAGAGATGATTAACAAGGCTGATGCTTTTATAGCTTTACCAGGAGGCTTGGGCACATTGGAGGAAATTTTTACAGTACTATCTTGGGCGAACCTGAATATACACCAGAACCCGCTTGGGTTGCTTAACGCTGATGGATTTTATGAATTTCTCTGTGTATATCTTGGTGACGCTATGAGAAATGGTTTCGTGTCAAAGCTTGTAAAGGAACTCCTCTTCACTACCAGATCTGCCGATGATTTACTTGACCAAATCTTTTCCTTCGAACCACAAGTTGACCCTGTCCTTTCCAAGATTAAATGGTCCGAAGATGATCATGGTAAAAAATGTAAGATAAATCTGGATCTGAACCTTTAATTTTTCTGAATTGCAGCTGATCAGGTACTAATTTCTAAACTCTTCTTCTACTGTTTAAGACATTGGGGACAATGTCTCATTTAGGTTTGGGGGAGGGAATTAGTTAATTAGTATCTTGTTTTTAGTTTGTGTTGTTTTTATTTTTTAGTCCAAAATTTTTCGAAAAATACAAAAAAATTGAAATTTTTCAAAAATTACAAAAATATTTGCGTTTTTATTTTTTTTTTGACTTAAAAGGTGAAATTGGTGAGAGATAGCTGAGTAAGGAGTTCCCACTCCTGATATGTATTTCGAACCTATTTTCGAAATAAGTTAATTTTTGTTTATTTCTTTTTAAATTATTTATTTGTAATTCTCCTTAACACTTACTAAAATGGATCTTCATATGCTCAGTTGGCAGGTATTATCAACATGCATAGTAACATACGGACATGAGCTGTAATTGAAAGGTTGTAATATTCAGTGCTCTAGTTTAATTGGAAGAAGCATCTATAATTGGCAATGGAGTAAAAAAAAATTTGTGAAAAAAACCGTCTGAGATTCGAGTTACTAAGTCTGTAAGGGTGTCTTAACAACCAACTGGTTTGGGAGTCACTGGCCTAAAGCTCGCTACATGGATCAAAGATGTTGCCAAAATATATATATATATATATCTGAAGTCTGAGTAATTAAGTCCGTAGGGGTGTCTTAACACCTGGTGCCCTAAAGCCAACTGGTTTGGGAGCCACCGGCCCAAAGCTCGCTACATAGACGGAAGCTATTGTATATAAATAAAAAATAGAAAAAAAAAGAAAGAAAAAATCCGAAAAATTATTCCATTGCTACAAAAAGGTGTGAAATCTGATAGAACTTTAGGACAAAAATATTACTCTCTTATCAACTACACTTGTGACTGTTGTGGGCAAAAATGAGTTGGTAATACTTCGTTAGCTGTGTATATGGAGAATGGTAAATATAACTTGAGAATTTACTTATTTGGTAATGTAGAAAGAAACAAAACAACTATTAACTTGGAGTAGAAGTTTCACCTGATTAGTCACTAACTTCTTTCTTCTCTTTCCTCTTGTCTTTTGTGTGCATTAGTTTTTATCTTTGCCTGTGGTTGAGGACCGAAACCCTTCTTCTTCTTCCCTTTCTTCTTCTTTCCCTTTGACCAAGTCTGAGAAGAAGCAGAAAGTGAAGTTGGTCTCGAGGGCGAGTCGGTACTCCCTTCTTGAGGTCCTCTTCCGCCGTGAGCAGCATCCTATGCAGCTCATGGTAGGTACATATAATCTCATTCATATTGAAGTACATCATTATATTGCCTCAGTTGAACGATCAAATCGATCATATGAAGAACATGCGAGCTCACAGCTTGCCCCTCATCCAATCGCGCATGGAACCGTTCCATTGCGACCTTATGAACAATGACTTGTTCTTGGTTCTCAAACGATTCTCTTAATCGTGAAATCATACTATAGGCATCTGACATGCTATAGTATTGTTTCTTGAGTCTCGGTGACATCGAACTTAGGATATATGATTTAACTTTTAAATCATCATTCTTTAGTGCAGTTTTGGGGTGATTTCTGGGCTGTTTTTGGGGTTAAATAGGTGTGAAAAACTGGCAGTGCAATAGGTATTTATGCGGCAGTGAAGGTGCAGTGCAGTGGGCGTTTAGGCTTTGTTTTGGTCGAGCAATGGGCAGTGCAGTGGGGGATGTTTGGCGTCACTTTGGGGCTATGTTTGGGGATGTTTTAAGGTTAGTTTGGAAGTGAATTAGGGGCTGTGAAGGGGGTTAAAGTTGCGGCAATGGGGCTGTGTGGTGGCTTAGGCGTGAAGGTGAGAGATGGTGAATGAGGAAGGTTTGAGGTTCACGGTAATGGGGCTTGGAGAGGTTTTTGTGGCGTGTGAATGAGCTCTAAAAACTTGTGATTTGTGTGAATGCTATGTGTATGCTCTAGGGTGTGAAGGTGGGTGAAGGCCTCTTTTTATAGGCAAAGAGGATGGAGGTAATCCTTGTACGACAAGGAATAGGATTTCTAATGATGGTGACCTCTCCTAATCAGTATCACATAAGGAATGAATCTCTACAATTTAGGATGGTGATTGCTTTTGATTATGCAAGGGATTTTATTTGATTTTTTTAATTAGGAAGAGATTTGACTTGATTTTAGCATGTGTTAAATGTGCATCTTCTTAATTAAGGGGGAAATGGGCGTGAATGTGGTCCATGGGCGTGGACTTGGTTTGGCTTGGTGGGCTTGGGTATTTGGGTTTGGTTTATGGTTTGGTGAGTGGTTTATGGGGTTTTGGGCCGAGGATGAGCTTTGAAACAGAGATCCAACGAGCAACCGAAGCTAAACAACGGGATTAAATCCCACAAAAATTCCAATTTCCAACTTCACCCTTCCAACATCTGTTTCCCACGGCTTTCACAAATAAAGAGGTAGTGTCTCCATACGAGACTCATCATAGGGACTTATATGCAAAAATGCAGTGCCTCTCCAATTGGATGAGTTGAAATCATTTTGGAATGTTGGTTTAGGATTTAATTGGATTGAATTCGGAATCGGACATGAAAAACCCTAAATTACCGTGAGTTGTAGCATGGAAAATGATGTGATTTTTTGATTCAAATGTGTTGGACATGTGTTGATGATAATTAGCAAAATTAATTGAGTAAATTGGTGTTTTGGAAATGTTAATTTAGTTAATTAATTATTACATACACTTAGGTTAATTGAATTGTAAAATTTGGAATTTTGTGATTTAATTAATTGGGCTTATTTTGGAAATTGGGCTTGTAAAGTTGTAATTGGGCTTAATGGGCTTGGTTGGGCCAAGTTTGGTTTAGGCTAAATTGGTTGGATCCAATTGGGCCCAAAACCCTATCCATAAAGTCCAATTATGACTTAATGGACCTTTAAAGTTTAATTGGGCCTAATGGGCCGAAATTGATTTCTAGGCATAAATGGTGATTCCTTAATTGGGCTTTGGTTGCCGAAGCCCATGCCTTAAGAAATTAATTGAAAGCCCATTGGACTTTAATTAGACGACATTGGATGTTAATCGGGATTTGAGACCCGTAACGATTAGATTTATAATCTAAGTCGTAAATGTTCATTAATAAAGTGTAGTATTTAATTTGGAATTAAATAATGAATTAGTATTAAATGCCAATTGAATTGGATTTAATGTTGTAGTTTAATATAATTCAAGAATTCATACTTTGAGTACTTATTCGCAAAACGAGTCGGACTCGCGCAAATCAAATCGTTGTTTGAACATTGGATGGTCATTAATTTTCATATTAATTAATTGGATTAGATTGATTGATAACATGCTTGTGTGAATACATGGTTGTGATGCTTGAATAATGTATATCGGATGGATATTAGATGGGTGAGGGAAATTTTAGAAATTGTTGTAATAAATTTAGAATTTATTAAGTTGGACCTGCGTGTCCAGCCTATTACCTCTCAATTCTTTGTATTTCTCTTCTCACCTATTCCCTTCAATACAAATGAGGTTTCTTTAGAGTGTTATGTAATTGGGTAGAGATAAGAATAGTGCTAGCGGGAGAGAGGAAAATGAGAGATTTGTTCTAGGAACAATGTGGTAAGTATCCATCCGCATATCATTATTAAATTTATTTATACGAGCCTTATTATGATTTAGAATGCATGTTTAAGGGTGTATGATGATGAGACCTTACCAAAGATAATTAATTGGTTTCCAATTACGCGAAAAACCCTCAAAACATATTAAGCGTTTTTCCTTCCATTGAGTGATTCTTACTCAAGAACCAAGACTGGCACTGGTTTGTTGGCCAAAGTCAAGACCTTTGTCTGTCGCGGATGTGTTTGAATAATGAAGCCTTTGTTCCATATCGGTGTCTTGTCCAAGTTGTGATTTGTCGGAGAAAGTCAAGATCACTTCTTGTCCATCGACATCGATTACGAAGCTTTCCAAGGTCAATGGGTCATGCTTAACTAGAATCATTAAGCTTGTTGTGCCAAAACCAAGGCTTAGTTGATTTAGAGGAAAAAGGTTAGGAAATATATATTGGATATATATTGGCATATGTATTGTATATATGTTTCGGACTTGGATGTCCACCTACTGGATTTAGGAATTGGATGAGATCCAATTGATCTTAGAGATCTACCTAGTTAATTATCATCCAATTTGTTAGCCAAAGTCAAGATTGTGTGATATTTAACGGGATCCACAGAGGGTTAGAGGCTCGTCGAAAAATAGTGGGAGGCAAGTATTAAATTTGCAATTTCGTTTAGATACTTGCCAATACGCGCTCATTTCATTTTCGTCGTAATTTTATTATTAAAACATTAGTTGGACTAATATTTAATGTTGTTTTAAATAACAGTTGGACTGTATTCAAACTGCTTCAATTATAGTTGATTATATAATTAGATTATAGTAATCAATATATTTGAATTTAATTAAACTAAAATTATAGTTGATTATATAGTTTGACTATAGTAATCATTATATACAAATAGTACCTAAAATCGTTGATTTGATAGTTGGACTATTGAAATCAAGATAAACTGAAAGATTAGCATTTAAAATATAATCTTGGTGAAAATGTATTTAAACGGCTTTGATTTTCAGATTGGGAATAGTACCTCAGGATAGTCCTAGAACCGAGAAGTTACTTTATTTGATAAAATGACATCTCGGGCCTAAGCCCGGAGTTGAGCAAAATATTAAAGCATGATCTTTGGAAGATTCATGTGATGATAACTTTAGTGCTTAATCTATTATGCTTGCCGCATAGACTCCTTAATTTCTTCATCAAAATTAAGGATTAGATCGTTATAGTATGATATTGAAATTGAAGGATCTTCATAGATCTATACTTAGATCTTAGAAGCATTTATTGCAATAGAAAACTCTTAGAGAGTTAATGGCTATGCTCAAGGAGACAAAGTCATAGTTTGCAAAAGGGCAAGAAGCGCAAGGAGCATCTTACTTCGACATCCCAGAAGGCTAAGGCTTGGCCGAACGCTTCTAAGTTGTGAAAAGGGCAAAGGCAAAATCATCACAGTCTTCTAGGAGGACAAAAGACATATCCCAAGATGTCTGCCAAAGATGTAGCAAACGGGGTCACTGAAGCATGACTGCCGTATGGACAAGGCAGACATGAAGGAAGTGAAGACGAGATAAGGTTCCGACTTCAAATATATTTGTCATAAAAATGTACACCACTAATTTCAAAATTATATTTTGACACTAGTTGTGATACATATTTATATGTAGTGATGTGCAAAATCTGCTAATAAGCAGGATACTGACTTCAGTTGAGATAGCTCAACGAATCAGAAACGGGACAAAAGTCGTTGTTTCGACCGTAGAAGTCTTAATTTTAGAACTGTCCTTGGGACATGTACTTAAAATAAGAAACTGTTATAATGTACCTAGTTTGACTAGAAACATTATCTTATACGTGTATAACTTGTGTGAGTTGAAGTATGACTTTATTTCTAGAACACTAAAGTATTTTATTTTATAAAATGATATTGAGATAAGAACTTTAGATGTAAATAACGTAACCTTTACGGATGTAGCATCACGTTATGGTTATGTGTTTCTTTCGAAACATATATCGGAAACTTTTGAAGTAATTCAAAGAGTTTCAACACGAAGTAGTTAGACAGATTGGCTAAAGTATTATACCGTCATGATTAGACCGTAATGGAAAATACTTAAGCAATAAGTTTCTTGACTGATTGAAAGAGTATAGTATTCTTTCAAAGAGGACTCTTCCCGGAATAGTCACTCTGAGCTACCATTTTCTTCCAAGGGATACGTATTAAATAGTGTAATACTTATTTTGATTAAGGTTCCATGAAAATCTGTTAGATAGAATTCATATTAGATATGAACAGGAAAGAAACCGGGTTTTCTCATTCCTACAGATTTGGGTATGCTGGGCATAAGTTTTGATGATACCAAACTAGAACCCAAATTGGATAAGTGCCTAATATATTGGTTGTCCTAGAGAAACCAAAGTATAGTACTTATACATCTCACAAGAGAACAATGTAATTGTTGCTCACCATGCGGTTTTCCTAAGAGGAATACCGATATGCAGTGGTAAGTGGGAGGAAAGTAAAACTCGATTAAAGTCAGAGTAATACTGTTCCAGGCACTGATTCCTTAATGGAACACAAACAGTTCATCAAGGATGAAACTGTACCATAATCTTCGAATACACAAGAATTGCGTAGGTCGGAGAGAGTTAGAAAACAACTTGGGGTATGGGTTTCTGATCTCACCTCATAAAGATATTAATCTTATTGAGGAATACGAACTGACTACGTATGAGGAAGTGATACAAGGTATCGACTACCTAATTATGGAAAAGTGCCATAATGTCCGAAATGGATTCCATGTATATCAACCAAGTTTAGATACTAGTTGATGTACCAAAAGGAATTGTGCCTATTGGTGAGTCTTCAAGGAAGACATACATGGATGGCAAAAAATAAATGTACAAAGCTAGGTTTGTACAGAAAGGTATCGTTATCAACTTTGTGTCGATTACAACGAAACATTTTACCAGTTGCCATGGTTGAATCCATTTGGATCATGCTTGCAAATCCGCTGACGAAAGCTGTTTCTTAGGAGAGTTTAAGCCACCCGTACACAGTTCAGGTGTAGGACACTTGAGTGATTGGCTATAGGCCAAGTGGAAGCTCAAAATAATCAACTACAACAGACTCAACCACTAAGCGCGAGTATATTGCAGTATCTGAGGCAGCTAAAGAAGCAGTCTGGATAAATAAGTTAATCACGGAACTAGAAGTGTTTCCCACGATAAAGAATGGCATCATGATGTACTGTAACAACACGGGCGTTATTGCTCAATGAAAGGAACCAAGGTCCCACCAGAAATCCAAGCATGCATTCAGGCAATTTCATCTCATCAGGGAGATTGTTGAGAGAAAATAAGTTATTATAGAGAAAATACCCACAGAAGATAATCTTGCATATCCTCTGACTAAAGGGCTGACTCAACAAAAGCATGATATGCACACCCGAGAGTATGGTGTCCAGATTCATACTAGTTGGCTATAGTGCAAGTGGGAGATTATTAGGGATATGCCCTATACCCAACTTGTGGATGGGCTATATGTACATGTATTTGTAATATTTTCATTAATTAATAAAATGGCAATCTTTATTATACGTGTTTATATAAATTATATGAATCATTAAAAATGTAATAAAGCCCTTGGAGTAATAAGACGATGGCTTCCATGCCTTATGAGAATCATTACTCTTAAATGTTCCTAGTCATAGTTTTGTGAATAATCTGGGCGTTCACAAAACGGAGAGACTAGCATGATGATATGATCCGCCCTTAAGTGGGGTAGCTGATCTCATAAGCTACTAGCGGAGATCTGTCCGTTTGCTGTATCACATGGATATATGAGTTGCTCGTGTCCATCGAACTAACCGCCGAAAGTTTTCATATGAAGTGTTTATCCCATGTGTCTGTGAGAACTTCATGTATCGATTATATGACTAGTCCTTAGACTTGAGGTCTTTACAATCTTATTTATGGATCAAATAACTTTGACATTCTCCTTCCCCGGTTCAAAAGATCCGGTCGTAAGGGTATGATTGGGTCATTTGTTGAAACACATGAAGTCTGTAAAAATACAACAGAGAATCGCCACTCTCTCGGATAATATTTTCTTATAAGAGTAGAATTCCAGTTCCCAGGTTGATATGTGTGATCAGTGCTTGAGACTGTGGCCACAGCGGAAGAATCATGTGAGATTCTTGGGTTAGCATAATTCATATTTCTATCAACATCATACCTTTGACCATATGGGTAGACTGTTGGACAATTATGACCCATAGCGTCACTATTTGTACAGATCATGGTGTTGTTGTACAAATTAACTATGTGACAAAGAGATTGCACTCTTATCATTTGTGATTAGATCACCTAGATGTATAAATGATAGGAGGTCCATATGATTAGTTCCTGGATTGAGATGATATGAGACAGTATCAGTCCACGAAGGATTAATCATTAAATATCCCTAGTCGTAGTATTATCGAGACTGGACATCGATAATGCGGAATAGACTAGTATTACATTTGTGCGTGTTATGTGAGATTATAACGGCATAGTTCTCATATATTTGGGTATAGGATACTCATGCAAGTGTAATAGGAGGTTATGTTTTACCGATGGTATGAAAACAGCTTCGCTCTGGATAGACCCCTCATAATTCCATTTGTAGTATGACTATGTGTCTATGGAAGTCCGATATCAGGGTAGGTGTCGAGTTTCAATCAAGTCCCAAGAATCATCAATCATGCATAAAACAATATAAATACACATCAAAAGAGGTGCGGAATAAACACACATTGAACGGTTTTGTTGCGAAGAAGAACAAGATGCGTTTTCTGCCTCTCTTCATGCTCGGCATTGGCTTCTTCAAGCAGTGGGCTGCTCGGTTTTGGCCTCCAAAGTCCCTCCAAGAATCGGCCATCTGAGACTCCATTGAAGCTCCAAGCTTCAAGCTCCAAAAATGGATTCCAAGCTCATAAATTTGTTTCCCTATCACCATAATATAACCCAAGGTGTGTGCTAGCACCACATCTTTTTCCTTGCTTCACTTCTTCATTCGGTCAAACCCAGATTTTGAAGAACAAGAATCGGTTTCCAAAACCGTGAGGAGAAGGAAGAAGAAAATGAGAGGGAAAAGAGAGAATACGTAAAGGTGGAAAGAGAGGTAAAGAAAAAATAAATGTATTTTGTTTTTTATAATTTCTAAAATTAATAAAAAACCAATTACCAATTTTTTAACTTTACATTAAATGCTAAAGTCAAAAGTAAAAAGCAAAAGTTGCTTTTTCAACTTCTACATCAATCAACTCAAATCAAGTGACAACATGTCATATCACTCAAGTGACATTTGATTTGACACTTGATGTGACTAGCGATTTGACGCACGAATTGACTTGCGTGCCGCACTCGAATTCGAAATGCGAATGCGCTCGCAAATAATCCCGGGCTCGGGTTCGCTAATTCCAAATTAACGAATTTTCCGTCGCGTCATAATTGAATGATTACGCCTAGCGAATTCACTATTCACGTCGCTAACGAATTAATTCTAAATTAATTCGTTCGCCCGAATTAAAATCAGATTTTAATTCCGCGTCGAAATCCAATTTCTATAATATATCAATATTATTTTATATCGATTAATTCCAAATTAATCGTTCTCTCTCTTTAACGATATTTTATCCGAGATAAAATATCTCCGCAAATAATCCCAGATTAATTTTCTCTCTCTCTCTAATTAATCCCAAATTAATTTTCTCTCTCTTCTAATTAATCCCAGATTAATTAAAGTGCGAGTCATACGTCATCGGTGAATCTTCAGGAAGCGACCCATGAGATCTCCGGATATGTTGGCAGTAAATACGGTCGTCGGATTATCCGAACACGTAATTACCCTCGTACTACGTTTAACCGATTTACAAGACAAGGTTGGCTTCTAGCAAGCGCCATGCCTACCCAATTCTCCAGAAATATTCTACAAGAATATATAGATCTGTATCAAGCGTAGTATACCGTAGTATTGTGTATATCGGCCCAGTATCGGATAGTCACGTGCTAGGGCTGGGGCTGGATAAGTGTCTGCCCCGTCCGAAGCACATGTCGGATGTCTGGTAACTAGTCTCTATAATCGGATATGTATGACCTAGTCATAATATCCGATGGTTGCGCAACACTTAAGAGCACTAATACCATATCCTGCGTGACATCATCTCCAATATGACTGAAGTGATACTTCCGTCTTGACATCACACCCAATACACTACGACTCTCTGATAAACCCAGAAGTGGTGTACGCAGAACCGGTTAAAGCCCTGTACCACCAAGACCAATGTCTATCGATTATCGTAAGTATTAGCGATGCAAGTCTCAGGTTAAGACTATACACACCTACCTTGATTTCGGCCTCCCATAGACACATAGTCATAATACCAATGGGATTCCTAAGGGTCTATCCAGAGCGAAGCTGTTTCCCGTACCATCGGTGAAACACGACCTCCTATCGCACTTGCATTAGTATCCAATACTTATATATATGAGAACTATGCCGTTGTGCCCTCGCAACGCGCACAAGTGCAATACTAGCCTATTCCGCATTATCGATGTCCTGTCTCGATAATACTCCGGCTAGGGATATTTAATGATTAATCCTTCGTGGACTGATACTGTCTCATATCATCTCAATCCAGGAACTAATCATATGGACCTCTCTTCATTTATATATCTATGGTGATCTAATCACAAATGATGAGAGTGCAATTTCCTTGTCACATAGTTAATTTGTACAACAACACCGTGATCTGTACAAATAGTGACGCTATGGGTCATTTTGTCCAACAATCTCCCACTTGGCACATAGCCAGTCACTCGAGTGTCTAACACCCGAACTATGTACGGTTCGCTCAAATCGCTGAGGAAAGGTTTTCGTCAGCGGATTTGCGTAATTATCTTCTGACATGATTTATATGATCATCACATCGCCACGATGTATGATCCGAACGAATCAGATGATATAGAAGTATATATCTGGATCGTCGATGAGACCTTTAATTCCTTAGCCTGTGCTGACGCCTAGCTCAGCTGCTAAAGAACTATATCTAATCTAATTAGATTTATTTTCGATCCAAATGGCTTCTATTGCTGCCTCAGCTGCAGCATAATAATCCGCATTTGTTGTTTATTCGGCAACAGTTATCTTGCTCTCGAATATTTCCAGCTTAATGTCCCGTTATTCAAACTTTATAGTACCCCGCAGTATTTACCGGTTTGGAAACTTGCAGCAGCAGCAGTGATCCTAGTCACTTCAAGTTCTCCTACTCCATAATTTAAGACAACATCTTTAGTTCTCTAAGATACTAATAGATGTCCTTAATCTTCAATCCAGTGACTATCACTTGGATTGACCCGATTGTGACTCCATATGCTCGAAGCGTATGAGACACCAATACAAGTACATTTTAAATGAACAATTTCCAGAGTGTTAACAACTCCAAATCTATCCCTGTAGATCTTTATTCCTCGAATAAAGGTTGTTACTCCCCAGAATTCTACGGAGAATTTCTATTGAAAGCCAAGCTTTCATCAATTGCTTTATGTGGAATTTCATTGTCAGTGCCCTCTCCCACTAACCTCCTTATATACACAAGAATTATTTCGTTTTGAGTCAAATCATAAACCATTATGATTATTTCAAAACGACAGTTCCAAGAACCTTATGCTTGCATTAATCCAAACATGGATCGAATAACCCCCGCAAACCTCGTTTGTTGGTTATACAAAATCGTCAGAATGTTTAAACATTCTCCAAAAGGTTTCCTTTTCAGGAAAGCGATTTTGATCTGCAACTGACACATTTCATAAATGAAATATGCAGTTATCAACAAGCATCTTCAAAATGGATTTACCATGGCAACATGTAAAAGGTTGAACCGTTATTAACACAATGTTGATAACGATACCTTTCCGTCAAAAGCCCAGCTTTGTACGTTGGTATGTTGCCTTCCATGTATGTCTTCCTTGAAGACGTTTAATGTACCAATAGGCACAATGCCTTGTGGTACAACACACTAGTATCCAAAATAGTTGTTATACATGGAATCCATTTCGGACTCATGGCACTTTGCCATAATAGGGAGTCGATACCTTGTATCACTTCCTCAAAACGTAGTCGGTGGATGTACCTTCATAAGATTGACATCTTTATGAGGTTAGATCAGAAACCCATAACCTAGATTGTTTTCTGACTCTATCCGATCTACTCAGTTCTTGTGTATTCGAAGATTAATGGTACAGATTCATCATTGATGAACTATTTGTGTTCCATTACGGACTTGTGCCTTGAACAGTATTACTCCGATTTTCATCGAGTATCACTATCCTCCCACTGACCACTGCATATCGGTATTCCTCTCAGGAAAAACCGCATGGTGAGCAACAATCACATTGTTCTCATGTGAGATTTATAAGTACTATACTTATGGTTTCCCTTAGGATACCTATATTGGCACTTATCCGTTTGGGTCCTTAGTTTGGTATCATCCAAACGTTATGCCTGGCATAACCCAAATTATCAGGAATGAGAAAACCTCGTTTCTTCCCTGTTCATATCCTATATGACATCTGTGAAACAGATTTATATGGAACCTTATTCTAAATAAGTTATTGCACTGTTAAAACTTATCCGTTGAAGGAAATGGTAGCTCAGAGCGACTCATGATCAGCTTATCATGTCTAACATGATTCGGTTAATCCGTTCGGACACACCGTCACTTTGACGTGTTCCGGGAGGAGTCCTCATTTGAAAGAATACTATACTCTTTCAAGTATATAAGAAACTTACTGCTTAAGTATTTTCCCTATACGGTCTTACCGTGGCGGCATAATACTATAGCCGATCTGTTTGTCTATTTCGTGTCGAAACTCTAAAAGTTTCCGATTTGTGTTCTTCAAAAGAAACACATAACCATAACGTGATGCCACATTCGTTTAGGTAGGTCACGAAATATTCATGTTCACATCTAGCCTAACTAGATATGGGCCCACTAACTTCACCATGAATAGGGCTAACAGATCGGTGGCACTTACACTATTACCAAGTAAATAGTATTTTAGGTATTTTACCTAATAAACTATATTCGCAGACCTTATTTGAATAGTCAAATCAGTCCTAGTACCCACTCTTCAAAAGTGTGGATATACGAGTCTCGTTAAATTGTGTCCTAGACAACAATGCCACAAATAAGTCTCTATTGATCAAATCAATTTGAGCTATTTATTTGTCATTTTATATGTTTGAGATTTTAATTATATTCAAATATAAATTCTGTTATTTACATCTAATGTATTTATCTCAGTATCATCTTTATATAATAAAACACTTAGTGTTCTATAATATAAAGGTTTTATCCGCAACGGATTAAACACTGATATAGAGATAATGTCTCTAGTCAAACTAGTTACATTATAACAGTTCCTAATTTAAGTATATACCCAAAGGGTAGTTCCTAAACTTAGGTATCTACGGTCGAAACAGCGACTTTCGTCCCGTTTCCGATTCGCAGAGCAATCTCAGCTTGAAGTCAGTATCCTGCTCAAAGCAGATTCTGAACATCAATACATATATTTTATGTACCACACTAAGTATTTAAAATCTAATTTCAATACTAGCTGTGAACATAACTAAGACAAACATTTTTAAAGTAAGAGCCTTGCCCTTTCTTTAATTCCTTCGTGTCTGCCATATCCAAATGGTAGTCACTTTGGGATATGTCAATTATCCTTTTCAATATTTTAGAACCTTAGGCCAAGCCTTGGTTTTTAGAATATCGAAACGATGTGCACCTCGTGCTACATGCCCAATTGCAAACTTTGACTTTATCTCCTCTAGAATAGTCAATTAATTCTCCAAGAATTATAAATTGCAATTTTAATACTTCTTAAATCTAAAATTAGATTTATGACAAGTATATTAAATTAAGCATTAAAGTCATCATCACATAAATCTTCCAAAGATTTTATGCTCTACTTATTTTGCTTAATTTTGGGCTTAAGGTATAATAAGTTATTTTATCAAATAAAATAACCTATTATTTATTCCCAATTATTTAAAATATTTTAATCCCAGATTATATTTTAAATATCCAACTTTTTCAATTTTATCTTGATTACAATAGTCCAACTATTTAATCAACGATTAGTGGTACTATACATATTATAATGATTATAATAGTCCAACTATATAATCAAATATAATCCAAATTAATTAACCTCAATTACATTGATTACTATAATCCAATTATAAAATCAACTGTAAACTGAAATTAATTAATTCAAATATATTGATTAATATAATCCAATTATATATAATCAAGTATAATACAGTCCAACTGTTTATTAAAACAACAATTTAAATATTAGTCAACTAACATTTAATCTAATGACGAAATAATTTAAATGAGCGCGTATGGCGAGTAATTGAACGAGTATTGCAAATTCAATTCTTGCCTCCCACTATTTTTCGTCGAGCCTCTAACCCTCTGTCGAGTACTCGGGAAACCGTGTTTCCTAGTGGGCTAGGATCCCGTTAAATATCACACAATCTTGACTTTGGCCAACAAATTGTATGATAATTAACTAGGTAGATCTCGAAGATCAATTGGATCTCATCCAATTCCTAGATCCAGTAGGCGGATATCCAAGTCCTAAACATATATCTTATATATGCCAATACATCGAATGTATTACCTAACCTTTTTCCTCTGAATCAACTAGGCCTTGGCTTTGGCACAACAAACCTAGTGATCCCAGTCAAGCGCGGACCCATTGACATGGAAGCTTCGTAATCAATGTCAATGGACAAGAAGTGGTCTTGACTTTGGCCAACAAACCACAACTTGGACACGACACCGATATGGAACAAAGCCTCGTGATTCAAAACACATCTTTGACGGACAAGGGCTTGACTTTGGCCAACAACCCCTGCCAATCTCGCGGATCTTGAGTAAGAATCACTCAATGGAAGGAAAATAAACGCTTGATATTTAACGAGGGTTTTTCGCGTGCAAATTGGCTACCAATTTTAATTATCTTTGTTAAGGTCTCATCATCATACACCCTTAAACATGCATTCTAAACACATAATAAAGCGCATATGTAAAATAATAATGATATGCGGATGGATATTTTACACATTGATCCTAGATCAAATCTCTCACTTTCTCTCTCCTCTCGCTAGCACAAATATTTCTTCTACCCGTTACACTACACTTCTAAAGAAACCTCATTTACATGGAGGGGAATAGGTGAGAAGAGAATACAAAGAAATAAGAGATAAGGCTGGACACGCAGGTCCAATTTTAAATCAAATTTATTACAACAATTTCTAAAATCGCCCCACCCGGCTAATATCCATCCGATATACATTATTCAAACATCCAACCATGTATTCATACAAGCATGTTATCAATCAATCTAATCCAATTAATTAATCTTGATAATTAGTGATCATCCAATGTTCAAACAAAGATTTGATTTTGTTCGAGTCAAACTCGTATTGCGAACACGTACTCAAAGTACGATTTCTCAAATAAAATTAAATTACATAAATTAAATCCAATTTTATACGTATTTATTCTAATTCATTATTTAATTCCAAATTAAATATTACACTTTATAAAATAAACCTTTACGAATTAAATTCCAAATTTAATCGTTACGGGTCTCAAAGCCCGATTAATATCCAATATTAATTTAATTAAAGTCCAATGGGCTTTTAATTAATTTCTTGAGGCGTGGACTTTTGGTCAACTCGGGTCAAACCCGCAACCAAAGTCCAATCCGGGAGTTACCCCATAAGCCCATAAATTAATTTAGGCCCATTAGGCCCAATTAAACGTAAAGGTTCATTAGTCGCATTTGGGCCTTTTGGAAGCGGTTTTGGGCCTAATTGGATCCAACCAATTTTGGCCTAAACCAAATTTGTACAACAAAGTCCAATAAACCCAATAACAACTTTGAAAGCCCAAATCCAATTTTAAGCCCAATAATTTAATTTCTAAAAATTCCAAATTTTCCAATTAAATTACCTAAAGTGTATAGCAATTTAATTGCCCAAATCAAAGTTTCCAAAACATCAAATTTGTCCAATTAATCATGCTTAACATCAATTAATCATGTCCAACATAATTAAATAAATCAAATCAACCCCAATTTCATGCTTCAAGAGTCTCGGCCAAAGGGGAAAAATATGCCCAAATCAAATTCAATCCAATTGAACCCATCAAACTAAATTCAACATCCCCCCAAATGATTTCTAAGTCATCCAATGAACAAAAAATCAAAAATCCAAGACATTAGGGCACTTGCCAAATTCGGCCATCACAAAGCAAATTGGGGAAAAATTGTTCCAAACACTTTTCATCAAATTGATCTAATCAATCATCAATTAAACAACATTCAAGCATTCTAAATCATCCAATTTCATTAAACATGCTCAAAATCAAGTTTACCCAAATTTTTCATGCCCAAAATTTAGGGAAAAATGGATCCAACCAAATTTCATGAAATTGATTATGCACAACATCAATTCAACCTCATTCAAGCATACTATACTAAACAATTTAATCATTTGATGCTCAAATTGATTTTACCCAAATTAAAGTTTTGGCCAACATTAAGCAAATTAGGGAAAATCAATCCAATTAATTTTTCATCAAATTGATTACATATAACTCTAATTAATTCATATACAAGCATTCTTAAACAAACAATTTGTTAAAATCATGCTTAAATCAAAAAGCCCCAAATTTTGCTCAGAAACCTAATTCGTTTTATTGCAACCAATAGCTCAAGATACCATTGTTGAGTTTCAATAAAGTCCCAAGATCATCATCACATGCATAAAACAATATGAATACACATCAAATGAGGTGCGGAATAAACTCTCACATTGAACGGTTTTTGTTGCGAAGAAGAACAAGATCGTTTTTCTCTGCCTCTCTTCATGCTCGCAGTGGCTTCTCAAGCAGTGGGCTGCTCGTTTGGCCTCCAAAGTCCCTCCAAGAATCGGCCATGTGAGACTCCATTGAAGCTCCAAGCTTCAAGCTCCAAAATGGATTCCAAGCTCATCAAATTCGTTTCCCTATCACCATAATACCCAAGGTGTGTGCTAGCACCACATCTTCTTCCTTGCTTCACTCTTTCATTCGGTCAAACCCAGATTTTGAAGAACAAGAATCGGTTTCCAAACCGTGAGGAGAAGGAAAGAAAATGAGAGGGAAAAGAGAAATACGTAAAGGTGGAAGAGAGAGTAAAGAAAAGAAATGTATTTTGTTTTTATAATTTCTAAAATTAAAAAAAAACCAATTACCAATTCTTTTAACTTTACATTAAATGCTAAAGTCAAAAGTAAAAAGCAAAAGTTGCTTTTTCAACTTCTACATCATCACTCAAATCAAGTGACAACATGTCATATCACTCAAGTGACATTTGATTCGACGCTTGATGTGACTAGCGATTGACGCACGATTTGACTTGCGTGCCGCACTCGAATTCGAAATGCGAATGCGCTCGCAAATAATCCCGGGCTCGGGTCGCTAATTCCAAATTAACGAATTTTCCGTCGCGTCATAATTGAATGATTACGCCTAGCGAATTCACTATTCACGTCGCTAACGAATTAATTCTAAATTAATTCGTTCGCCCGAATTAAAATCTAATTTTAATTCCGCGTCGAAATCCAATTTCTAATAATATATCAAATATATTATTTTTATCGATTAATTCCAAATTAATAGTTTCCTCTCTTTAACAATATTTGTGTCCGAGATAAAATATCTCCGCAAATAATAATCCCAGATTAATTTTCTCTCTCTTCTAATTAATCCCAGATTAATTTTCTCTCTCTTCTAATTAATCCCAGATTATTAAAGTTCGAGTCATACGTCATCAGTGAATCTTCAGGAAGCGACCCATGAGATCTCCGGATATGTTGGCAGTAAATACGGTCGTCGGATTATCCTAACACGTAAGTACCTCGTACTACGTTTATACCGATTTCCAACAAGGTTGGCTTCTAGCAAAGCGCCACGCCTACCCAATTCTCCAGAAATATTCTTACAGGAATATATAGATCTGTATCAAGCGTAGTATACCGTAGTATTGTGTATATCGGCCCAGTATCGGATAGTCACGTGCTAGGGCTGGGGCTGAATAAGTGTCTGCCCCGTCCGAAGCACATGTCGGATGTCTGGTAACTAGTCTCTATAATCGGATATGTATGACCTAGTCATAATATCCCGATGGTTGCGCAACACTTAAGAGCACTAATACCATATCCTGCGTGACATCATCTCCAATATGACTGAAGTGATACTTCCGTCTTGACATCACACCCAATACACTACGACTCTCTGATAAACCCAGAAGTGGTGTACGCAGAACCGGTTAAAGCCCTGTACCACCAAGACCAATGTCTATCGATTATCTTAAGTATTAGCGATGCAAGTCTCAGGTTAAGACTATACACACCTACCTGATTTCGGCCTCCCATAGACACATAGTCATAATACCAATGGGATTCCGAGGGGTCTATCTAGAGCGAAGTTGTTTTCCGTACCATCGATATAACATAACCTCCTATCGCACTTGCATAAGTATCCAATACTTATATATATGAGAACTATGCCGTTGTGCCCTCACAACGCGCACAAGTGCAATACTAGCCTATTCCGCATTATCGATGTCCTGTCTCGATAATACTCCGGCTAGGGATATTTAATGATTAATCCTTCGTGGACTGATACTGTCTCATATCATCTCAATCCAGGAACTAATCATATGGACCTCTCTTCATTTATATATCTATGGTGATCTAATCACAAATGATGAGAGTGCAATTTCCTTGTCACATAGTTAATTTGTACAACAACACCGGGATCTGTAAAAATAGTGACGCTATGGGTCATTTTGTCCAACAGTAGGTGTATTTGGTCTTAACCTGAGACTTGCATCGCTAATACTTGCGACAATCGGTATGCTTTAGTTTTGGTCGTCCAGGGCTTTAACCGGTTCTGTGTACGCCTCTACTTGGTATATTGAGAATCGTAGTGTATTGGGTGTGATGTCAAGACGGAAGTATCACTCCAGTCATAGTGGAGATGATGTCATGTAGGATATGGTACTAGTGCTCTTAAGTACTGCAGTCATCGGGATATTATGACTAGGTCATGTGTATCTGATAATAGAGACTAGTTACCAGACATCTGACATGTGCTTCGTACGGGGCAGACACATTCCAGCCCCAGGCCTAGCACGTGACAATCCGATACTGCATCGTAATACGCAATACTACGTATACTACGCCTGACATAGTTATATATTCCAGTAAGAATATTCTGGAGAATTGGGTAGGCACGGTGCTTTGCTAGAAGCCAACCATGTCTTGTAATCGGTAAGCACGTGGTACGAGGTATACACATATTCGGATAATCCGATGACCGTATTTACTGCCAACATATCCAGGGATCTCTTGGGCTCTTCCCAAAGATTCACCGATGACAGTTGATTTAATTAGAATTAATCTGGGATTAATTAAGAGAGAGAATTAATCTGGGATTAATTAAGAGAGAAAATTAATCTGGGATTAATTAAGATGAAGAAAATTAATCTAGGATTAATTGAGGTATTATTTAATATGGGATTAAATGTGTTCGGAAGAGAGAAAACGGGATTAATTTGGAATTAATCGGTAAAATAAATTTATAGTTAATTTGATTTTTCTATTTAATTTATTCGTATGGACTAAAATTAATATATTGGATATATTAATATGAATTGGATTTCATTACGGAATTAAAGTCGGACTTTAATACGAATGAACGAATTAATTTAGAATTAATCATAACGACATTCGTAATATATTTGCGAGGCATCGTTATTTAATTAAATTAGATTTAATTATTTAGCGACGAAAGTTCGTTTAATCGGATTAAACGGAAGCGAGCCGCGAAAATGTTCATAGAGACATTTGAATTTTGAATTCAAATGTGGGGCCCACTTCACATGTGGTAGTTGGGAGGGTAGATGGCATTTATGCCAAGCCACCCACCATCCAACTACCTTGGAATGGTTTTGGTGAAACCATTTGCCCAACTACCTTGTTTAGGTAAAAGGGTAAATTGGTTTTACCTAAAACTCTTCTCTCTCTCTTCACTTGTGTATGCATCACACAAAACACATTATGAAACAAAATGGAAACCCTAAAATCCTCTCATATGGGCGTGAGCTTCATCATCTCTTCTCTTTGATTTTGTTGCAAGATCATTAGCTAGCACTTGAAGAATCAACTAAGGTAATAGGGAACTACTTCAAGAGTTGGAATCATCACTTAAAGCTTGGATCTTGGAGATCTCTTCTCAAATTTTTAAAGCTCAAATTCGTTCATTGTAAGTATTTCCGCAACTTATTTGAATTTATTAACACGTTACATGCTTATTAGATCCTTGGCATGTTCTAGGAACACTAACAATGGTATTAAGAGCCAATTTTAAGCATGAAAAGTTTAGGGTTCATGAGACTAAAATTTTGGCTTTTGTGTTTTAAGCATGATTCTTTCAAATTGATGCTTTGAGCATGCTTAGAATATGATAACTTTGAGTTATGCATGATTAGATTTGAAACAAACCAAATGAATCAAAAATTATTTTTTTATTAGCTTGGCCGAATGCTTCTGTCTTGGACTGCAGATTTTTATTTTATTTGTATAACATGAAATGATGTTTTTAAATGCATGTTTAAATGTTGATTGTTGGTTTGATTGGATTAGAATCAAAGTCAATAATGTTTATGTTATAATCAAAGAGCATGTTGAGCATGAAATGATGAATTTAGGATTCAATTTGTGTTGAGCATGAAATGATGTGTTTTGGCTTCAATTTGTTGAGCATGAATTGATGGATTAAGCATGATTAATTAAGTTAATTGGTATTTTGGAAATATTGAGTTTAATTAATTAATCATGGATAATACACTTTAATTAAAATAATTGTGATATTTAGAATATTATAATTATGTTAATAAGCCTTTAATTATGTAATGGGCTAAAATGTGTATTGGGCTTAATGGGCTTGTCTTGACTAAGTTTGGTTTTGGACTTTTATTGGATCCAATTGGGCCCAAAACCAATTCCATAAAGTCCAAATACATCACTTGGCCCTTTAAAGAATTTAATTGGGCCTAATGGGCCTAAATTGATTTGTTGGCAATAGGGTGATTCCTATTGGGCCTTGGCATTTTGGTTTGATCCATTATGGCCAAAGCCCATGCCTTAAGAATCATTTAAAAGCCCATTGGACTTTAATTGAAATGACATTGGATGTTATTGGGCCTTTGAGACCCATAAAGATTGGATTTGGAATCCAAGTCTTTAAGGCTTATAAGTAAGTGTATATATTTAATTGGAATTAAATTGGAATTAGTATTGAATACAAATAAATTGGATTTAAAGTTGTAGTTCAATATAATTCAAGAATACTTACTTTGAGTATTTATTCTTAAACGAGTTTGACTCACGCAAATCAAATCGTTGTATGAACATTGTATGGTCATTAATTCAAAGATTAATTAATTGGATTAGATTGATTGAATAACATGATTTGTATGATTACATGAATGTGTTGTATGAATAATGTATATCAGATTGATATAAGGGCGAGGGCAATTTTGGAAATTGTAATATTTAGAATTTATTTAATTGGACCTGCGTGTCCTAGCCTTTTATCTAATTTCTCATTGTATTTCTCTTCTCACCAATTCTCCTCAATGTAAATGAGGTTTCTTTATTGTATTAAGTAATTGGGTAGAAGTTAGAATAGTTCTAGCCGGGGAGAGGAAATTGAGTGATTTGTTCTAGGAACAATTTGTGACATATCCATCCATATATCATTATTAATTTATTTATTTATACGCGCTTTATTATGTATTTAAAATGCATGTTTAAGGGTGTATGTGATGAGACCTTAACAAGATAATAAATTGGTTGCCATTTGCACGCGAAAAACCCTCACAACATGTTAAGCGTTTTTCCTTCCGTTGAGTGATTCTTACTCAAGATCCAAAGTTGGCATTGGTTTGTTGGCCAAAGTCAAGACCTTTGCAATTGCGGATGTGTTTGAATCATGATAGTTTTGTTCCATATCGGTGTCTTGTCCAAGTCGTGATTTGTTGGCCAAAGTCAAGATCACTTCTTGTCCATCGACATTGATTACGAAGCCTTCCATGTCAATGGGTTTCGCTTAACTGGGATCATTAAGTTTGTTGTGCCAAAGCCAGGCTTAGTTGATTCAGAGGAAAAAGGTTAGGTAATATTTTGATATATTGGCATATATAAGATATATGTTTCGGACTTGGATGTCCACCTACTGGATCTAGGAATTGGATGTGATCCATTGATCTTAGAGATCTACCTAGTTAAGTATCATACAATTTGTTGGCCAAAGTCAAGATTGTGTGTTATTTAATGGGATCCTAGCCCACTAGGAAACTAGGTTTCCCGAGTACTCCACAGAGGGTTAGAGGCTCGCCGAAAAATAGTGGGAGGCGAGTATTAGATTTGCAATATTCGTTTAGTTACTTGCCATACGCGCTCAATCAAATATTATTCGTCAAATAAATTAAATGTTAGTTGGACTAATATTTAATAGTTGTTTTAATTAACAGTTGGACTGTATTCAAACTACTTCATTTATAATGATTATAAATTGGATTATAGTAATCAATATATTTGGATTTTACCGATCATTTATAATGATTATATAATTGGATTATAGTAATCAATATATATTTGATTTTAACCAATAAAATTGTAATAAGTTATATAGTTTTTTTTTAGTAGACTATAGTAATCATTACATTAGATTGTACCTGAAATCGTTGATTAAATAGTTGGACTATTAGAATCAAGATTAAACTGAAAGATTAGTGTTTAAAATATTATCCTAGGGAAATGTGTTTAGACGAATTTAATTTTGAAATTGGGAATAAAATTTCAGGATGGTCCTGAACTAATAAGTTACTTTATTTGATAAAATAACATATTAGGCCTAAGCCCAAGTTAAGCAAATAGTAGAGCATGATCTTTGGAAGATTCATGTGATGATAACTTTAATGCTTAATTCATTATGCTTGCCATAATGACTCTTTAATTTCTTAATCAGAAGTAAGGATTAGATCCTTAAGTATGATAATGAAATTGAAGGATCTTCATAGATATATTCTTAGATCTTAGAAGTATTGAATTGCAATAAACAACTCTTGGAGAGTTAATGACTATTCTCAAGGAGACCAAGTCAAAGTTTGCAATAAGGCAAGTAGCGCAAGGCGCATCTTACTTCAATATTCTAGAAGGCTAAGGCTTGGCCAAAGACTTCTGGAATGTGAAAAGGGCAAAGGCAAAATCATTATAATCTTCTAGGAAGATAAATGACATATCCCAAGATGTCTGCCTAAATTGTGGCAAACGGGGTCATTGAAGCATGACTGCCGTATGGACAAAGCAGACATGAAGGAATTGAAGACGAGCAAGGCTCTGACTTCAAATATGTTTGTCATAAATATGTTCACTACTAGTATTAAAATTGGATTTTAAATACTTAGTGTGATACATAAATATGCATTGATGTGCAAATCTGCTGTGAGCAGGATACTGACTTCAGATGAGATTAATCTGCGAATCGGAAATGGGACGACAGTCGCTGTTTTCAACTGCAGATACCTAAGTTTAGGAACTACCCATTTGGTGTGTACTTAAATTAGGAAACTGTTATAATGTAACTAGTTTGACTAGAAACATTATCTCTATATCGAGTATAACTCGTTGCGAGTATACCGTTATATTCTAGAAAACTAAAGTGTTTTATTTTATAAAGATGATATTGAGATAAACACATTATATGTGAATAACAGTATTTATATTTTGAATATAAATAAATCTCAAACATATAATATGACGAACAAATAGCTCAAACTGATTTGATCAGATAAGACTTATTTGTGGCAGTGTTGACTGGGACACATTAAACAAGACTCGTATATCCACAATTTTGAAGTGTGGATACTAGGACGGATTTGATTCCATTCAAATGATGTCTACGAATCTAGTTCATTAGGTAAAGTACCTAAAATACATTTTACTTGGTAAAAGTGTAAGTGCCACCGATCTATTAGCCCTTGTTCATAGTGACGCAAGTAGGTCCATGTCTAGCTAGGCTAGAGG